>RCUC01085813.1:0-132944 GCA_003697995.1 Taxidea taxus jeffersonii
TATATCTTTGGTGTTGGTTGTTATTCCTTTTTCTTATTTGTGATTTTATTTTGGGGGGTCCTTTCTATTTTTTTGATAAGTCTGGCTATAGGTTTATCAATTTTTTTGGTTTTTTTTCAATGACACAGATACTAGTTTCATTGATCTGTTTTACAGGTTTTTTGTTTGTTTGTTTGTTTTTATGTGATTTGTTTCTGCTCTAATCTATTATTTCCTTCCTTCTGCTGGCTTTAGTCTTCATTTGTTGTTCTTTTTTAAGCTCCTTTAAGTTTAAGGTTAGTTTATTTATTTGAGCTTTCTCTTGCTTCTTGAGGTAGACATGTATTGCTATATATTTCCCCTTTTGGGACTACTTCTGCTGCATCCCAACGGTTTTGGACAATTGTGTTTTCATTTTCATTTGTGTCCATGTAATTTTTTTAGTTCTTTGATTTCTTGGTTGACCTTTTCATTGTTTAGTAGCATGTTATGTAACTTCCATGTATTTGTGGTCTTTCCAAATTTTTTCTCATGTTTGGTGTTGAGTTTCATAGCATTATGGTCAGATAAGGTGCATCGTATGATTTCAATCTATTTGTATTCATTGAGTCCTGTTTTGTGACCTAATATGTGATCTGTCTTGCAGAATGTTCCATAGGCACTTGAAAAGAATGTGTATTCTAGTCTTTTAGCATTGAAATTTTTGAACAGATCTGTTAAGTCTGTCTGTTCCATGTATCATTCAAAGCCAGTGTTTTGAGTGGGGTGTTAAAGTCCCTATTATTATTGTGTTATTATCGATTAGTTGCTTTATGTTTCCTATTACTTGTTTTATGTTTTTGGGTACTCTGATATGAGTGCATAAATATCTACAATTGTTGTATTTTCTTGTTGAATTTTTCCTTTTATGATTATATAGTGTCCTTCTTCATCTCTTGTTACAGTGTTTGTTTTAATGTTTCTTTTGTTATATATAAGTATTGATAAACCAGGTTTCTTTTGACATCCATTTTCATGATAAATGCTTTTCTAATACACTTACTTTCATTTTCATTTGTCTTTAGGTCTAAAATGAGTCTCTTGCAGGCAGCATGTAGATGGGTCTCCTTTTTTAAATCCATTCTGACATCCTATATCTTTTCACATTTAGCTATTTATATTCAAAGTAATTATATATATATAATATATATATATTGCCATTTTGTTACTTGTTTCATGATGTATCCTGAAGATTTTCTTTGATGCTTTCTTGTCTTTCTTTCAGGTTTTGCTGATTTTCTTTAGTGATATATTTAGATTTCCTTCTCCTTATTCTTTGCATGTTTATTAGCCATTTTTGATATGTGGTTACCAGTAGGTTTGTATATAACCTTTTCTTCTATATTAAGTTGATTATTGTTTAAGTTTGAGCCCATTTTTTCTCCTCTCCTACCCATATTTTAGGTATATGTTATATTTTATATACTTTTTCTTGAATTCCTTGATTGACATTTAACAGAAATATTAATTTTTACTGCTTTTGTGTTTCCTGCCTTTATACTGTCAATTTTGGTCTCTCCCTTCCACTCAAAGGGTTCTCTTTAGTATTTCTTGTAGGGCTACTTTTGTGGTCATGAACTCCTTCAGTTTTTACAGTTTTTATTTATCTAGGAAATTCTTTTTTTAAAAAGACTTTATTTATTTATTTGGCAGAGATCACAAGTAGGCAGAGAGGTAGGCACATAGAGAGAGGGGGAAGAGGACTCCCCGCTGAGCAGAGAGTCCAATGCAGGGCTCAATCCCAGGACCCTGAGATCATGACCTGAGCTGAAGGCAGAGGCCTAACCCACTGAGCCACCCAGGCACCCCTATCTAGAAAATTCTTTATTTCTCCTTGTATTCTGAATGATAGACTTGGCAGATAGAGTGTTCTTGGCTGCAGGTTTTTCCCATTCAGCTCTGAATATATCATGCCACTCCCTCTGACTTGGAAACTTTCTTCTGAACAATCGCCTGCTAGCCTTATGGGGTTTCCGTTGTATATTACCATCTTCTTTTTCTTGCTCATTTAAAATTTTTTTCTTTATCACTATATTTTTTTAAAGGTTTCATTTTTAAAAAATATTTTATTTATTTATTTGAGAGAGAGACAGTGAGAGAGAGTAAAGAGGGGAGAAGGTCAGAAGCTTCCCATGGAGCTGGGAGCCCGATGTGGGACTCGATCCTGGGACTCCCAGATCAGGACCTGAGCTGAAGGCAGTTGCTTAACCAACTGAGCCACCCAGGTGCCCTCTTTATTACTATATTTTGCTAATTTAGTTACAATATGATTGGTTTGGGTCTGCTTTTGTTGATATTGATGGGAGTTCTCTGTGCTTCCTGTACCTGGATGTTTCTTTCCTTCCCTACTTTAGAGACATTTTCATCTATTACTTCTTGAAATAAATTTTCTGTCCTCTTTCTCTCTCTTCTTCTTCTAGGACTTCTATAATACAAATGTTTGATGGGGTCTCTGGTTTCCCTGTCTATTCTCATGTTGCTTAATTCTTCTTTCTCTCTTGTTTAGCTTGATTAGTTTCCATTATTTTGTCTTCTAGGTCATTAATTCATTCCCCGCTTCTTCCAGCCTCCTGTTCCTTCCATCAAATGTGTTTCTCATTTCATTTATTGAGACCTCTATCTCTACTATATTATTCCTCATCTCTGTATTCAGGGTCTCACTCATGTCTTCCAGTCTTCTCAAATCCAGTATTGTTATGATCATTGTTTTAAATATTCCATCAGGCATGTTACTTATATCCATTTCACTTAGCTCTCGGGCCATGGCCTTGCCCTATTCTTTCATTTGGGATAATTTTCTCTGTCTTCTCATTGTATCTAAGTCTCTGTGCCTATTTTCTCTGTGTTAGGAACATCAACTACACCTCTAGATGGGGCACTTGAGTGTAATGACCTTATGAAGAACAAATTTCGTAATGCCCTGCCATGTAGTGCCTCCTTTTCCTCAGGGACTGTTGCTTCCAGAATGTCTCCAATGTGTGCTGAGTGTGCTTTGGTATTTTGTCCTGGCTGTTTTATTCTTCAGATCAGTTATCTGCAGAAGCTCTCTGCCTGTGGTGGGCAGTGTTTGGTCCCTGGCCTGAATGTGGTGCATTTTAACCAGATGTGCTCTGGTCTGTTTGTGAAATGAGACCTGTTGCTATTGTCACTGGGAATGAGGCCCACAGAACTCCCATGTCATGGGACCAGTGTGAACAGGGCTTTGGACCAGTCTTCTGGGGGAGGGAGCCTGTCATGCTGGAACTGAGGCAAATGTGACTGGGAAGAGTGGATCCACTGGAGTGTGGGGGTCGGTGGGTCTTGGTGTAAGCAAGTTAGGTAGCAGGTGTCAGTGCTACACTGGGTCCAGTAGGTGACTCTCTGCATATGTTGAGGGGTGGGTGAGGGAAATGGCACCTGCTAGTTTCTTTGTTCCCTGAGGGGTTTCCCTGTGAAAACTACCTCTCTGGGGTATGCTCTGAAATGAGCAAATAATCTCCCGACTCTGCCCCAGACACTATTCAGATTACTATTTCCACACTGTATGTCTACAGTTGTTTGCCTGCATTCTTTCCAAGAGCAGTGCAGTGTCTTCCAGGCTTTATTCAAGTCAAGCTCTCTGACCATTAAGACTCTAGCCCTGTTGGCTGCCAGAAGTCATGAAATTTGGCTCTTCTCTTTCCATACCCCTTGCTATGTGGATGAGTTTCCACTGTGCACTCTCATGTGTGCTAGTCTGCCTCTTACCTTTCTCCATGACTATTTCTCCCTCCCCATTATAGTGACCATGATCTACTTCTATCCCAAACCATATCTCCATACTTCCTAACTTCTTAAATGTGACCTCTTTTCTACCTTTAGTTGTGGAGTTTGTTTTGCCAGTCTTTAGGTCAATTTCTGGGTATTTTAGGATGATTCAATATAACCTAGTTGTACTCATGGTACAAAGTGAGCCTAGGGTCCTCCTACTCTGCTGCTATCTTTAATCCCTCAGACAGTAGGCTAATTTTGAACTTTAGCTGCCAGTGAAAAGTTCCTGATATGTGTTTGGGCTTGGCAGGAGGTAGGTGAGGCTGTGCTAAGCCTCATGAAGGCTAAAGAGCTTCACTTCCTACAAATGTGTAATTTTCTAGTAGGCAGAGACTGACAGTTAGAGCTACATATCTTGTTTAATTAGATTTCAGTTCAAATGTTACCTCTTCAGAAAGGTATTCTCTGACCACTGTAGCTAAAATGTCCCTCAGCACTAACCACTGACTCACCAAGTCATTCTTTATCCCATTACTCTGTTTTGGTTTCTTCATCATCTGAAAATATGTGAGGTTTCTATGTCCCTCCACTAGAATATAAGCTCCACAAAAGCAAGGACTTTGCCTCATTCATTGATATATTTTTGACTCCTAGAACTGTACTCAACACATAATAGGTGTTCAGCAAATTTTTTTGAAAGTCAGGCTGAAGTATCCAATCTAATAAAGAGTTAAGGGTGAAGAACCACTTCCCACTTTTTCTCAGAGGAGAAAGAAAAACCCAAGTTCAATTTTTTAAAAGATTTCATTTATTTATTAGACAGAGAGATCACAGGTAGGCAGAGAGGCAGGCAGAGAGAGAGAGATGGGGAAGAAGGCTTCCTACCTAACAGACAGCCTGATATGGGGCTCGATCCCAGGACCCCGGGACCACGACCCAAGCTGAAGGGAGAGGCTTTAACCCACTGAGCCACCCAGGTGCCCCCAAGTTCAATTTTGACAGTGATTAAACAATTGAGTTTAGTGACCAAGCTACAAGTTTATACTTGCATTTCTATTTCTTTCTATTTTACTCTAGCCAGTATATAACTTTCTCATATATTACTTATTGTGAGCAGACGTTTTCTACATTAACAGTTTCTTTTGAACCAGAACAATTGCCAAAGGAACTCATGTGCTAATCTATGATTACCTCTATGTATGCAAGAAGAAAGTGTTGTCTTCCGTAGATAGTCAAATCTGTAGACTATAGATTAGCATGATCCTGAAAACAATGTTTCTTAAGGGAAGTTTAAGGACCTCTAACATTAGAATCACTTATCTAAATGCATTCTGAAACTTTCAAGTCATAACTGGGAGGAGAACCAAGAGCCTGCATTTTAAACAAGTTCTCCTGGTGATCCTTGTCAAGAACTGTGAGATTTTACCCTACTTGTAACTTAACAAGTTAGCCTGTCGTGGTTTCATGGATACTAGTAGAACACATGAAATTCCTGGGTCAGAGACAAGAGTTGTTTATGATGATGATGATGATGATGATGATGATGATGATGATGTAGTTACTATTATTACTCAGCAATACCTATAGCCAGAGTGTCATTGTGTCTATTTCCCATGCCTTAGTTCTCACAGGATGGCATGAGAAGGGCTTAGTGATGCAAGAACATGCAGTGAGTTGTGTTACAAAAGAAGGACACCAAGCTTAGGGAACTCAACTTTTTTATGATGGGTGATAAGTATGCCTGATCTTTATTCTAGAAGAAGAGATTATTTTTATTAAATGTGACAGAAATAAACCTGTCCTTTTTCCTGGGAGGGAATACAATGTATCTTCCAAGGCTGTTCACTGGGTAAACACCCTTAGAAACTTAGAAAGAAAGTCTGGAGCACAAGCAGTCAGTGCCTCTATTCACAGGACATACAGAAATCTATGGAGAATTATTCCCTGATTCTAACGACCACTCAAGTTTCAGAATCATTGCTACCAGAAAGACTCTATCATACCTACAGAGCTACCTTTATACACCCAAGCCTATTAGGTCCTGTCAAGTATTCAACACTTCTCTACTCCTCCCAGCTTGAACCAGCCTCTTCCGTCTAGCCATGTTTCCTTAGGTTATGCTGTTCTCTTCAAGGTCACCCTTTGCTTTGAGAAATAACCCACAAGCTGGCTCTGAAGCACAAAGGGCTCCCACTAAAGGATTTATTTGAAGATGTAGGAAAGTACCTGGAAAGAAAACACATAACAGTGAAAAAAAGAGCATAAACATTTATTTAAGTAAACAGCTATTTATTGAGCTGTGTCCTAGAACTGTGCTAGGGAATATTAAGATTCATTCATGACTTGGCAGTGGCCACTGCACAGACCAGGCATCACTAGTTCACTGGCCTTGCTCTGCTTCCTCTGCAACCATGTCTGACAAACTCAATATGGCTGAGATTGAGAAATTCGGTAAGTTGAAATTGAAGAAGACAGAAATGCAAGAGAAAAAAAATCTACTGCCTTCAAAAGAAATGACTGAACGGGAGAAGCAATCAGGCGAATCTCAATGAGGCATGCACTGCCAATATGCACTGTACATTCCACAAGCACTCCCTTCTTATTTTACTTCTTTAGCTGTTTAACTTTGCAAGATGCAAAGAGTTTGTATCAAGTTTAAATGACTGTGCTGCCCCTTTTCACATCGAAGGATAAGGAACTACTGATAATGAAGGCCATGCCTTCCTCTCCCATATGGCTGTCAGGCTAGCAGAGAAGGAAAAGAACTTGCGTGTTGGTGAAGGAAGAAACTGGGTGGGATGACAGTGAAATTTAGAGTAAAAACCAAGGTGGTTCAAAGTGTTCTATTTTTTTTTTAAAGATTTTATTTATTTATTTGACACAGAGAGAGAGAGAGAGAGAGAGAGATGGAATACAAGAAGGGGGAGTAGGAGAGAGAGAAGCAGGCTTCCCACTGAGCAGGGAGCCCAATCCAGGTCTTGATCCCAGGACTCTGGGTTCGTGACCTGAGCCAAAGGCAGGCACTCAATGACTGAGCCACCCAGATGCCCCAAGATGGTTCAAGGTGTTCTGCAGGCTGTAAAATGCCAGAGTGCCATTTTTGTTGTTGTTGTTCAAATGACTTTAATTATTGCAATGCATATTTTTTTAATATGCAAGTAAAAAGCTTTAAAACTTGAAAAAAAGATTTATTCATTCACCACATATTTTGGGAGTGAGTATTATATGCCAGGTACAAGTTAGAATAAACTTTAAAGAAATAAAAATATTGCCATTCTCCTCAAGAAAGTTAATAAAGGAGCCTGCTATGTAAAAAAAAAAATTGTGCAATGGTGTGACAAATGCTACAGTAAAAGTAATGTATGAGGTGCGTGGGTGGCACTGAGAAAAGAATAGCCAATTCTGCTTAAACAAAGTAAAGGAGGGCATGCGTGTAAGGGAAAGGAAGGCTTCACTGCAGAGGGGATGATTGTACCGAGTCTTGATGCACATGTAAGAGTCTTTCAGGTGTACAGGTGTTCCAGTCAGAAGAAAGAACAAGGACAAAAGCATAGAGACATAGAACAGATGGTATGGTTAGGAAAGTCGAAGTAGTTTGGTATGGGTGGAGTTTGAAGTATGAAGGGAGATGTGAAAAGATGACAGTTGTGTGATAGACAAGACCTGGATCTTGCAGAGCCTTATCTACTGTACTGAGAAAGCTGCGTGTATCCTAACGACCATGAATCCTCACTGAAAGAATACCAGGCTTTGCAAAATTAGATTTATACTTTAGCAAAAATAGCAGAAGAAAAATTATAAATGGGAGTTTACCAAGTAGATTTGGTAGGGTATAGTGAGAGTGGTCCATGGAAAGAACAGCATGTGAAAAGGGACAGGGTATAAAAGAATGTGGTGTGTTCAAGGAACTGCAAGTAGCTTGATGTGGTCAGAATGTTCATGTATGGGTGGTAATGAGAGAGTGATAAGGTTACAAGTATCAGTAGGTTGGCAGACAATGAAGGCCATTGTAGGGGAACAATGTAGGTGTTTTAAAAGCATGGACTCTGGAGCCACATTGCTAGCATTTGAATCCTATTTCTTCAGCTTACTAGCAGTGTGACCTTAGGAAAATTATGGGATCTCCTTACCTCAGGATTCTCATATGTGAAATGAGGATAATTATAACTACCTCAAAGATTTGAAGATGAAATTATTGAATATGTAAAAATCAGTTAGAATGTTCTCAGCATTAAGGAAAAATATAAATGTTAGCTGCTTTTAGACCATTTTAATAAGTTTGAACTTATTTTTTGGCAATTGGGAAGTCTCTGATGGCCTTTGAATGAAGAGGGTATACATAAAGTGGTGTTTTAGGAACACTGACTCAGTGGCATTGTGGGGAGGATAGCCTGCATGGGAAAGAAACTAGAAGCATGAAGCCCTGTTAGGATAATGTTGCAGAAACCAAGAGAAACATGAGGTTTGACTAAAAGCCATGACAGTAGGATGGAGAGGAAGGTACACACATGAGAAGAATCTTGAGGCAAAATGACAGAACTTGGAAAGAGTTTGGTAAGGAGAGTGAAGAGAAGGAAGGTTAACATTCAGTTAAGGGGTCCCAGGTTAGTTCCATGTTTGAGTGTGCCATGCTACATTTTCCTAACTTATGTTCTCCCTTCCTGGTCCTGGTTGCAATGACTGCCCAACTCTGTTATACTTGTTATACTTCCTTGCTTTCCTAAAAGTGTTGCTCTTCTCCAGACTCAGGCCCTCTAGCACCGAAGAGGAGTTTAAAAAAACACCATCTGAGATTTCCTGGGAAAGCTGATAGAATAATGCTGACCTACAGACTCTTACTCAAACTCTTACCACTCCTGCCAAATATCTAACAAAATGAACAAAGATACATCCTAATTTAAAAAAACACTAACTGTTTCAATAGCAATAAACAAACAAAAGAGTAAAACTTCAAAATGTAAATTTGCAAAAGTAGCAGCCAAGGAAGAAAACTGAAGACCTTGGGACAGTGCCAAAGTGTTCCTAACCATTCCAAGCCCCAGAACAACACTTAGGAAAAGACAAGTCAACAAAATCCTGTAAGTCATCCCTAAACCTCACCAATTTGGAGAGTAGTCGACAGGTATTTGGAATGGACAGGGGAAAGGGTTGAGGAACACAGCATCTGAGGAAGGGTCCAGAACATACCTTCAAGAGGAGAAGTCCCAACATATTACTGTAGGATGTCTGCCAAGGCAGAGGGTGCTATAAGGGCTTGGCATTTTTCCAGAGGTTCCCTCCATCCCTGTATCTTAAGAATATTGACCCAAAGCTTTGGGAGTGGAATATACTCCTGGCAGGCTTAAATGGGTCATGTATTGACATTTAATAAAACTTCAGAGGACAGAGATCAGAGTCCAGGCTCCTCAGCAAAAGAGGCACAACCTTAGCTGTTTTCACTTCCCATAAATTACTTGAAGGCTACAGAATAATGTACAGAACACTCTGCTTTCAAAGGAGACCTTGGAAGAGTATATGAAAAGGTTCTAGATACACTAGGATGGTTGTCATGGAAGAGTCAACCAAATTATATCAAAGCAAATAGAAGCCCTGGAAAGATCATGTTAAGCACAAGTAAGGGGAAAAGAAAAGACATGGCTACCATGCCAACATACCACTGCAACCAAAGAAGAAAAAGGAAGAAACATAGCATGCAAAGAAGAGATTAAATCCATATAAAGATAAGGAAGATGTGGTCCATATATACTATGGACTATTATGCCTCCATCAGAAAGGATGAATACCCAACTTTTGTATCAACATGGATGGGACTGGAAGAGATTATGCTGAGTGAAATAAGTCAAGCAGAGAGAGTCAATTATATGGTTTTGCTTATTTGTGGAACATAAGGAATAACATGGAGGACATGGGGAGCTGGAGGGGAGAAGGGTGTTGGGGGAAATTGGAGGGGAAGACAAACCATGAGAGATTGTGGACTCTGAGAAACAATCTGAAGGTTTTGGAGGGGCGGAGGTGGGAGGTTGGTTGAGCCTGGTGGTGGGTATTATGGAGGGCACATATTGCATGGAGCCCTGGGTGTGGTGCATAAACAATGAATTCCAGAACACTGAAAAGAAATTTTAAAAAAGCCATATGGAGCAGCGATTGCAGTCTTGGGCACTTATCCCAGAGAAATGAAAACATAGTCACACAAAGACCTGTCCACGAATGTTCCATAGTAGCTTTCCTCATAATAGCTCCAAAGTAGAAACAACCCAGATGTACTTCAATGAGCAAATGGTTAAACACACTATGGTACACTCATACCATGGAATACTACTTAGCAATAATAAGAACAAACTGTTGGCATATAAAATAACTTGGATAGATCTCCAGGTAATTATGCTGAGTGAAAAAAGCCAATCCTTAAAAGTCACATACTGTATAATTCCATTTATAAAACATTCTCAAAATGACAAAGTTATAGAAATGGAGAATAAATTAGTGGTTGCCAGAAGTTAGGGATA
Source organism: Taxidea taxus jeffersonii (assembly GCA_003697995.1). Classification (NCBI taxonomy): domain Eukaryota; kingdom Metazoa; phylum Chordata; class Mammalia; order Carnivora; family Mustelidae; genus Taxidea; species Taxidea taxus. The sequence goes on from RCUC01085813.1 coordinate 10,254, forward strand.
GTGAAGGTCAGGAGGGAGGGTGTGGTTATAAAAAGGCAACACAAGGGATCCTTGTGATGTTGGAACTGTTCTATATCCTGACTGTGGTGATGGATACACAAACTTACACATGCAATAAATTACATAAAGGTACACGTACACAAATGAATATAAGTAAATCTGAATAAAATGGATTAATTTTATCAATGTCAATATCCTGGTTGTGATTTGTACTGTAAGATGCAAAGTGTTACCTCTGGGAGAAACTGGTTAAAGAGTGTACAGGATCTGCCTGTATTATCTCTTATGAGTGTCTGTGAAGCTATAATGATCTTCATAAAAAGTTCAGTTAAAATAAAAACACATGGAAGAAAACATAACCCAAGAAACACACAAAAAATTCTGAGCGTTTTGTATTTTAGAACTCAATAAAACAGGGGCTTTGGGATCAGCAGGGAGTCTGCTTGAGATTCTCTCTCTCTTCTCCTTCTACCCCTTCCCCTGCTCACTCCCTCTTTCTTTCTTTCTCTCAAATAAATAATAAATAAATAAATAAATATTAGAAAAAGAAACATAGTAAGAGAGAAAAGAATACCATTTTAGAACTAATAAATTAGAAAACAGCATGGCTTAAAATACCCATGCCTAAAAATAGAATCACTGATAATGAAAGGAAGTATTGTGATAATTACAGTGTATCAAAGCTAAAGGACAAAGGGATTAATTCACTCATAGGATAATATCCATGGAAAATGAAAACCATCTAACTAGGCTGGCTAGGGTTCCTGAAGTCCATGGTAAATTCAAAAAATTGTCCAGAAAACATATTTAGGAATGCAATAGGGAAAAATTTCGGGATGCCTGGGTGACTCAGTCATTAAGCATCTGCCTTAGGTTCAGGTCATGATCCCAGGGTCCTGCGACCAAACGTGTATGTCATCTCCTCCCCGCCATCCTTGGGCTCACTGCTCGGTGGGAAGCCTGCTTTTCCCTCTCCTACTCCCCCTGCTTATATTCCTTCTCTCGCTGTCTCTCTCTCTCTCTCTCTCTGTCAAATAAATAAATAAAATCTTAAAAAAGAAAAACTTCCTTGAAATAAAAGAACCAAATCTGTAGACAGAAAAGACCTACTATGTTCCAGAAAAAAAGGAAGGGAGGGAGGGAGGGGAGAAAGGAAGAAGAGCATGACTGAACATCAAGGAAAAAGAAATGATTTTCAGGTGTATAGACAGAAAAAAGCAAGATATTCATATGAAGGAAAAATCAGCCTGGTTTCAGACTTCACAATGATATTCAATACCAAAAGACAATAGGGTAGGCCTTTAAAATATTGAAAGAAGGTTTAAGTGAGACTCAAAGATATCATACCCAGCCAACTTCTTTTTCAAATAAAAACACAACATGTAGAACTCAGGGAAAACAGCATTCATAAAACCTTTTACAAAATCCAGCCAACCAAAAGGGAAAAATCAAATTAAAAAGTCTGGGAATAGATAAACCATGATTGAAGAACACTGGTGGAGCACTGAATTCACATAAGTAAATATTTATACTACATATACATCCCCTAAATAATGGAGGTAATGCTGGTAGCCAGGCAACATGTAACAGTTAATAACATTGACAGAGTGATGATATAACTAATAAAAATCTGGAGGTTGGGGGAGAGGAGATGAGAGGAGGTATAACAGTGATAATCTTATCTTCCTTAGTGCGAAGTCAATATCTCTTGAGGTGAAATAATATTTATCCAAAGGTTAGCAATTCCTTTGGTTTCATTTTAGTCTTCTATTAAATTCAAGTAAAATTAGATTGAATATTTTTAATAAAACTGGCCTGCACACTATGATCCTATTTTCATAAAATAATTTTTATCTAGCCATCCATCCATCTCTTTTCTGAATATGCACATAGAGAGATGTCTGAAATAATGTTTGCAAAATATTAACACTGATTATTTTTAGATGGTAGAATTTTGGGTGATCTGTTCCTTTTTTATTTTTATAAAAACAGTAATATCATTTTTTCCCTCCTTCCTCAGAAGAAAGAAAACTGTATTTGTTCTTTGGTTGTATTGGGATCAAATTTTATCTCATAAGGCATGACATTAATGAGCCATATCAGAACCCTGTATATCTTAAATTCATACAGAAATGTTCTTTATGATGTAGAATGACATCTGCCTATTGTGAGAGAATATGCACTGGTCAACTAAATACGCAATTAGCACCCACTGTAGGTCTCACCCTGTGCTGGCTCTTACAGGAGAAACATGGTTTCCAATCTTGAAAGAACTTTCTTTTTTAAAATTTTAAAATTTTATTTCTTTATCAGAGAGAGAGAGGGCATGCGCGCGCAAGAGAGAGAGAGAGTGCGAGAGAGCGAGCACATAAGCAGAGGGAGTGGCAGGCAGAGGGAGAAGCAGGATCCCCACTGAGCAGGGAGCCCAATGTGGGGTTCAATCCCAGGACCCTGGGATCATGACCTGAGCCGAAAGCATGCTTAACTGACTGAGCCACCTGAGCTGCCAAAGGAGGGTGTTACTACCTTAAACTCCCAGAAGGCTGCCTCTGCCCTCCCAGCTCTTTGCTGTAGACCTTTCTTGAGTGTTCTGAGATCTCTAGGTGTCTCCTTTCCTTTCCTCCAGATTCTGAAAAGTTCCCCAAACAAGCATATCCATTCACCCACCCAGCCTCCTATTCACTCACTCAAGTGAACTTACTTGAAAAAACTTTCAATTCAGCTGAAAAGACAAAATGCGCATTAGGGAGAGGTTTCTCACCAAAGAAAGATATGTCAGAGTAACTGAAAACAGCTCAACTGGTTAAAAAAAAAAAAGGAAAAGAAAGGAATAAAGAAAGAAAGGAAGGAAGAAATAAAACAAATGCGTGCCTATTCTAGGTATGGGAGATACAATGATGCACAAGGCACATTCTTTGTACTTGAGGAATTTATAATTCAGTTGAGGAGAGAAAGCATAAATATATAATTTTTCATAACATGAGAATTACTAAGACACAGTATGCCAGTAGTACAGTGTGAACAAAAAAGTGAATAAAAGCCATAATACTGAATCAGTAGAGACAGAAATAGATGAGTTGGATATGGCTCATGTTAAACTTTGCGAATGGTTTTGTGTGAACTTCCACTTTCTGTTTACCATGTTTTACACCATGTCATTGTAATTGATCCTTTGTTTAATATCATCTTCCAATGAAACCGTGGTTCTTTGACAGTTCAACTTGGTAAACATTTGAGGCATGCTGTGTGACAAGCCCTATGTTGGAGACCCAGAAATAAGTATGTAATGCACAGTTCCTTCCTCAAAGAAGGGGAAAAAGGAGGCAACTGACATTGGTGCAAGGTCCATTAGTGCCAGGCAGTTTAGAGAAGATTTCTCAAATTATCTTATTTAATCTTTGTAACAACCCTATGAGACAAATAATGTTATTCTTTTACAGAAAGAAACAGTGAAGCTCAGAGAAATTAAGTAACTAGCTGGAAGTCACACACTGATAAGTGGCAGAGTAGATACTTGAATCTATACCTATACCACAGGCAGTGTCCATCTGATGGGAAGAGCAGGTATTTATAATTCACAGTGTTACTCAAGGGTGTGTGCCATAAAATGTATTAACAGAGTACTCTGAGTGCTAGGAGGGATCCAAAAAGTCTTCTCCACAGTGACTCATCTTTGAGGAATAAGGGCAAAACTGGGCTGAGAGGTATTCTAGAAGACAGAAGAGAATGAATTTCTAAGAAAAAATAGCTACCATAATGTCCTTAAAATAATGATTTGAAGAACTTGAACTTCTCCACCAGGAATCTGAGCAGGAAAAAAGTAAATGTAATTTTATTAGCTATATTAAATTCATGAAAATATTTTGAAAATATAGTTAACTACAATAATAAAGTTCTAGCTATTTTCTTACCTGCCCACATCTCTCCTCTACACAGTAGTGTCAAAGCTTGTCACATTTCTTCCCCAAAGTAAGGTCTTGAAATGCTTATACCTTAACCTCCTCTGAGGATGTCATCAGGGGATAATAATGCCAGTGACTGGCAAATCAGAATGGGGACTTTCTGTGCCAAGTCACCCTGACACCCATCATTCTAGCTGGGAGTTTCCTTTGGTGGCCAATCTTTCCCCACTTCTGGGTCTATAGAACATTCCAGATCAGTCTCAGACAAGTTGCCAAAGGAGGGTATTACTACCTTAAACTCCAGGAAGGCTGCTTCTGCCCTCCCAGCTCTTTGCTGTAGACCTTTCTTGAGTGTTCTGAGATCTCTAGGTGTCTCTTTTCCTTTCCTCCAGATTCTGAAAAGTTCCCCAAACAAGCATATCCATTCACCCAACCAGCCACCTATTTACTCACTCAAGTCCACATCCACCCACCAACCTACCCACCTATACTCAACAAATATTCATTGAAAACTTATCATGAGCCGGATAATGCTAGATATCTGGGAGCTAGATAGGAAACAAACCACACTGCAGAGTGACCAACTGTCCCAGATTGCCCAGGACTGGGGATGGGAGTGGGGGGCTCCTGGTATATGATATTTTTAGTGCTGAACCCAGGAAAGCCCTGAGCAAATCAGAATAAGTTGGCTGCCCTATTCATTTTTTAAGGGAATGGGGGTACAAGCAATTACAATCTAACAAAAATGACAGTATTTCATTCATCATTAACTCCAATATACAAAAGAATATCTAGCACTTAATGAGGACTGAATATCTATTGACATGAATGATTGAGGATAGTATTATATAAGAGATGCTTTTGGAAGGCAGATTCATTCATTCATTCATTCAACAAATACTTAGCAAAGATCTGCTATGTGACAGGCACAGTGCTAATCACTAGAAATACAATGGTGATTAAAACCAGACATTGTCCCTGTCCTTATGGCACTTAGAGTATAAGAAGAAAGACAGATATTTAAATAGTTACAACAAAAACAGCAGATACTATGGGACCACCTCATAGGAGAACCTCCCCCAGTCTAATGATCAGGTAGGACTTCTGGAAGAGTGGCATTTAAACTGAGACTTTTGGGATGAGTAGGAAAGAAGAAGGTGGGTGAGTAGTGGGGGAGAGTTAAATGATTTAAGTCAAATGAGTTCTGGAAAGAGACTTTCAAGATGGGAAGTTGTGGCTCTGATAGTTAACTCCAACTTTATCCTCTGGAGCTTTATTTTTCCCACACCATTATTTCATGTTAATACCCAGCACCTACTTCTCTTTAGATAGTCCACTCAAGATTTTCTCCTCTATAAAGGCTCTCTCACCCCTTATAGGTAGAATAGACCATTCCATCTGTGGCAGTCTAACTATATATTCACCAAACCCTGTTTTCAAATATCCTCCTCAGCACATTGTTAGATTGTAACTCTTGGCCCTCCTGCATCTATATGGGGTCACTTAACCACATGCTTTGTCACTTATGGGACAAAATGGTTATAAGAAGATATATCCTCTCTACTCTGGCTCTCCCCATATGCTAGCTAGGTGATGCTTACTGATCTTCAGTGGAAGATGGAACAGGCCTGGATCTCTAAATGACCTTGTGGAGTAGAGCCTCCCTTCTTAAGCTGGCCCACAATAAACTTTGATGTGAGCAAGAAATACATTTTTGCTGTAAGTCCCTTAAATTAGGAATTCATATGTTACAGCAAGTAGCCTTACATAACTATTATACCATCCTCTACCTTGGCTATATATCTGTGCTATTTTGAATCATTTAGTACACCTACTGTTTATGTGAATCTTTCATCTATTAGAATTGAAGTTTCTTTTTTTTTTCTTTTTACTTTCTTTTTATTTGTTTTTAAGATTTTATTTATTTGAAACGAGATGGGATCGGGAGAGAGACAAACCAAAAGAGACTCTTAATGTCATAAAACAAACTGAGAGGGGTGGGGGGAGAGGGGTTGGGAGAGGGTGGTGGGGTTACATTATATGTTTAAATAAAAAAGCTTAAAGAAAAAAAGATTTTATTTATTTATTTGACAGAGAGAGACACAGTGAGAGAGGGAACACAAGCAGAGGGAGTAGGAGAGGGAGAAGCAGGCTGCCTGCCAAGGTCATGGGATCATGACCTGAGCAGAAAGTAGATGCTTAACAATTGAGCCACCCAGGCGCCCCAGAATTGTAGTTTCTTGACATATCTTAGTCCTCTTTGAATCTTATCACCTAGTACAGTGCCTTGCACATGTAAGTACTTAACTATTTGATGAATGAATGAGTGAATGAATGATGCCCAACCCTCTGGGGTTTTCCACTCTCCTTTTAAAATCAGGCCCACTCTGAAAAAAATCCCTTTTTCTGGTCTTCCCTAGCATAACTTACCTTACCTGAGGGAATTTTACTAAAGCCTAAGAGAAAACAGAAAATAATTTTAGAAAATAGTAACAGGGACTCCTGGGTGGCTCAGTAAGTTCAGCATCTGCCTTCGGTTGGGTCATGATCCCAGGGTTCTAGGATCGAGTCCCACATGGGGCTCCTTGCTCAGCAGGATGCCTGCTTCTACCTCTGCCTGCTGTTCTCCCTGCTTGTGCTCTTGATCTCTCTCTCTCTCTGACAAATAAATAAGTAAAATCTCAAAAAAAAAGAAAAAAGAAAATAGTAACAGCACAGAGTCATGTTTCTACACTATGGATTTTGAATTCCACAAACCCGGTAAAAGCAGTGAAAGCTTTCTTTATGGAGTTCCCAAACTCTCCCCCTTGAGATAGATTTACTGTTTAGGCCAGTGGTTCCCAAGATTTTTTCCCTGCTTCCACACATTTCCCATGCACAACATGCTCCATTCAACAACAGCTCTGTTCACAACCAGTTAACTGAAATGCACTGATGAGTTGTTGTGGTTTGGCAGGGAGCTTCACATTTTCCTTTCCCACCACCATAAACCTTACCTGCTGCTTGGTCATGAGGCCTTCTGGACTTCCCAGCCCTTAATCTCTTTCACCTCTGTCTCCCCATTTCCATCTATCAGCTGCCAAAAACCTTGCTCTGCTGTTTCAAATTTCCCAGGCCTTGAAAGGGTTCACACTTTCAATTCTGATGTTTGGCCTGCTGCAATTACCTATTTCATAGCCAGTTTGCTGGAAAGAAATGATTGCCATCATTGAGTCCCCATAATGGGCCCTGGGCCTTTTATAAGGGTTTAGGTGAGCCCTCTATTACCCACTTCAGGTCCACAATATAACAAGACCTTCATCACACAATACACATAACAATCCTGCAGTGTGTTTTAGAACCACTACAGAGGTTTATGCAAGAACAGAAAAGATGAAGGATGCATCCATCACCTTTATGTAAAATGAAGAGGATACAAAAAAAGGTTTGAACAGTTGCTCTGTGAGAAAAAGTATGCTCAACTGCACAGACTATGCTTGTATGATTTACAAATCTTTGTTAAGAGCAAGCAGCTCTTTTCCTGTGCTCACTGGGCCAGTAACCACAGAATAAGCTAAGGTAGAACGTAGAACCAGATCACAATAAACAGACCCTTGTTGCATGCTAGTACCTTAAAGTTAAATATGAATATTTCTCAGGACCTGGGAATAAAGATAGCCATGCTTTCTTTCAACATGGAGCCCAAAATCTAGGATTTACTCCATTGGTTCAACATTATGAAGCCTGTGACTAAGTGAACAGTTATGTATTCTATATGGAACCCTTAGGGGCTAGCTTTAGTTCTCAGTGTATAGTACAGTCAGTTAATGTTTGAGCAGTGGGTATATTCTCAGCAAATATTTATTTATTCTCTCATGTAGACCATATTGTTTAGGAGTAGAGAGTTGCCAGTTCATGACTCATGAGATCCCATCCTCTCACCCAAGTGTTCAGACGGTGAGGAAGAGGTGAAAGCAAAAGGGAAAAGTCTAGGCCAGCATGACAAACATAAGGCACATGTACTACAATTCCTTTCTTCTTCATCTATGGCAGACATCATTAATCAATCATGGCACTCTACCACTGAGTTCACTTGCAGCCTCAGACTCCTTTTCAGCATATCACTGTAAGCAATCCCTACCATTCTGCTGGAGCACAGCATGAAGTGTATTTGCAGTCTTGAATCCAGGTCCCTTTGGTTATGGGGAGAGCCATGAGTACAGATCTACTGATACAGTAGATCAGAAAATCTTCATTGAGTACACCATGACTTTTTTCACACTCATGGCTAAGATTTATTATAGGGGTTTGTTAAGGATGTTAAGATTTATTGGGGCGCCTGAGTGGCTCCGTGGGTTAAAGCCTCTGCCTTCGGCTCAGGTCATGATCCCAGGGTCCTGGGATCAAGCTCCACATCAGGCTGTTTGCGCTGCATGGGGCCTGCTTCCTCCTCTCTCTCTCTGCCTGCTTGTGGTCTCTGTCTATCAAATAAATACATAAAATCTTTAAAAAAAAGATTTATTAAGAGTACACAGCCAGGTCAGAAGGGAAAAAGATATGAGTGGAATCTGGAGGAATCCATTTGCAAAGGCCATGACTTTTTCTGCTTTTTGAAACTTTGAACATGCTCTTTACTCTTCTTGAAATGAAATCTTTCTCCCTTGTCTTCCTGGTGAACTCTTTGTTATTCTTCACAGTTTAGCTCAAGTCTGACCTGCTTTCTGAAGCCTTCTCTCTCTTTTTCCCCATCTCAAAGAGGGTTAGTTATTGCCAACCTATTCTTCTCAGTCTTCTTTCATTCATGCAGCAACTTTTATTATGTATTTACTATGAGGCAATTTCTATACTCTTATTCCTTGCCTCATTCCTAAAGACTGGGGTTGCTAAAGGCTCTGTCCTCAACCCCTTTCCTCATTTCTCTCTATATACTCTCCTTTGGGCCATCCCACTGACTTGCATGACTTCAGTGATCAGCCCTATTCAGTTGATGCCACAACTCTCTTGCCAGATCTTTAGTTCTGTATCTCTACAAATTTGGATGTTTTGCAGACACTTTTTAAAATTTATATTCAATTAGCCAACTTATACATCATTAGTTTTGGATGTAGTATTCAATAATTTTTCAGTTGCATATAACACCCAGTACTGGTCACATAATGTACCCTCCTTAATGCCCACCAACCAATTACCCCAACCTCCCACCCAGCTCCCCTCCAGCAACCCTCAATTTTTTTCTTTTTTTTTCTTTTTTTTAAGAGATGTTATTTATTCATTTGACAGACAGAGATCACAAATAGGCAGAGGCAGGCAGAGAGAGAGGGGGGAAGCAGGCTCCCTGCTGAGCAGAGAGCCCCACGTGGGGCTCGATCCCAGGACCCCAGGACCATGACCCGAGCCAGAGGCAGAGGCTTTAACCCACTGAGCTACCCAGGCTCCCCCCTCAGTTTGTTTCTTATAGTTAAGTTGCAGACACTTTAAATGTCCAAAATTCAATTAAATATTTTTTCTTCTTTGCACCTGCACTAGATTGCTCTAAATTACTCTTTTCCCACTGCCATTACCCTATCTGGGTCACCATATTCTTTTATCTGGATCCCTGTGTGGACCTCCTAACCAGCCCCCTTGCATCCAATTCTTGCTTCCTTTCAATCTCTTTCCTATAAAACAGTGAGAGGGATTTTTTAAGTGTGCATATGATACGTAATCTTGAAAACTCCTTAATGACTTCACGTTTTCCTTGAAGTAAAGTCGAAATATGGCTTTGAATGTGGACCAGTACAGTCAGGCTGCTGCCACTCTCTCCGTCCATCCTCAGTTGGTCACCACCCACCAGCCTGCTCCTCACATTCCACACTCTTGCTACACTAAACTTCTTTCCACTCCTCCAGAATAGAGGCCATTCCTTCTGTTCAGAAAATTCTTTCCCCCCCATTCCCCTCTACCACCCATACCTTTGGGTCTGTGTTCTGCTATCTTTTTATTTGCTTCCACAGACTTTGTGCTTTCTTCTCATGGTACCTACACACTAAACACACTTGTTTTCTTGTATGACACCTTCACTAGCCTATGAGCTCCCTGAGGCCAGAGACCATGACTTTCTTATTCTCATCTGTACCCCTAGTGCTTAATGTAGTACCTGATACATAATAGGTGCTCCATAAGTATTGGTTGACTGCATGAGTGGCTGGAACTCAATAGAAAATTTTTATCTAAACTGAGCACAAATTTGGAAGACTGATAGCCCCCTTTGAAGTAGTGCTTCTCTATAAATGTGGTTGTTTGCAAATATTAATGTATGACTGACAAGAGACTGATTGAAAGCAGAATAATAGGTGAGAAACAAATTGTTTTCTGGTGTGTGTAGAGCAAGGAATGAGTCAGGAAACAATGAAAGAATCAGGATTGAATTAGCTAGAACAAAATATTAGCATGAAATAGTCTGAAGGAAGATGGAGAATGGTTAAGGAAGGAAAAGACTAAATGGTGAGCTGAGAATAGCAACTAGAACAGGTTATGATTTTTTTATATTTTATAAAGTCCTTTGCCTATACTATTCACTGAATCCATACAGCAGACTGATAGTATAGCTATTATGATTAAGCACTCCTTTCTTAATTTTAGCACAAGAGGAAATTGAGGCTCAGAAGATAATATAACCCGGCAAAGTCATGCAACAATATGAGAAAGCCAGGACTCTACTTCAAGTGTACTGACTGCTATACCTGTACTATGCCCTGGAGCATCTGGGAGGAGGGACAATCATGGCAAGTGAGATAGCCATTCTATCTGTGGCGGCTCAGGCATTTTTGACCACTTGCACACACCTCCCATCTGGGTCAGGGGTCTCTGCTCTGTGGAGTCATAATACCTTAGGATTGCTGGTATCACACTTAGCATGTTGCACTGATATGTTAACTTTCTCTCTCCCCTGTTAATTACTTCTATCTACCCATCTATCATCTATCTATCACCTATCATCGATCTATTATCTATCTATTATGTATTATCTATCTATCTATCTATCTATCTACTTTTCTTCTATCTCTCATCTGTCTCCCCAGTACAGCAGTCTTAGTACATGGCAGAGTAGACTATTGGGCTATGCCTCAGAAGTTGTTACTAATATGAAGGAGCTGGATCAAAAAGTGGGCAAGGGACTCAGGAAGAGGCAGGAAGTTCCAGGCTAGTAATTGTCCAGTTTTCTTCAGAGAAACAAACTACTCAGCTCCTTTAAGTTCTGCCCCAGTAAGACCCAGATCCATACAGCCAAAGAAGGAAATTTCTCACAAAAATGCTCAAATTCCCAGGCTACTGAGTGCTCAGGGCCCTGCAATGGCCATTCAAATGTCTAACAGACAGCAAACAGATCACAAACACATGCAGACAAGACACAAAATCCATAAAGCTTGAATGGCCTTCATTTCTCAGGTAGAAGGGAACAAGCAGAGAGCTTGAGCGGAATTAAAGGAGAAAGCACCATGGAGTATGTGGTAGGCTAAATAAATAATGGCCCCTAAAAGAGACCCACATCTGAACTCCCTGAAACTGTAGTTTTGATCTTATATGGCAGAAACGGACACTGCAGATGTGATTAAGCTAAGGATTTTGAGTTGGGGAGATTACCCTAGACTACCTGGGTTGGTCCTAAAATGCAATCGCATGTACCCTTACAAATGGGAATCAGAGAAAAGGTTGACAAGGCCATATGACCAAGGATGTAGAGACTCGGGTGATGCAGCCACAAGCCAAGGGATGTTGGCAGCCACCAGAACTGGAAAAGGAAAGTACTATATTCCTCCTTAGAGCCTCCAGACAGAGCATGGCCCTGACACCTTACTTTTGGCCCAGTGAGACTGATTTTGGATTTCTGACCTATAGATATGTGAATAAAATAAAAGTGTTTGTTTTAAATCATCAAGTATGTGGTGACTTGTTATAGCAACTATAGGAATTTAATACAGGGTACAAAACATGTCCAGGAATTTTTGAGTTATTGCAGATACTCTGTCACTAATATAGATTATACACAGTGAAGACAGGTGCCCTGCTTTTTTCTACTACCCTTTCAGTTCCCCGTTATATGAGAAATCTGGGGTCACTTGTCTTATCTCTATCCTTTGTTCCAGAAAGACATAGAGTGCACAAATCTGGCAGTTTTTCTTTTCAGAAATGAGTCAGAAGAAAGATTTGGGTTGTATGGGAGCTGACTGGGCAAGACTTAGGTGGACAGGTGAGATCTGGCCTAACAGACAAGCTCTGTTGCTTGTCATTTAAGCAACAATGAAGACTAGAGTGCATAACACATGGTTGGCTTAGATATTGAGAAAAAATGGGCGTGTGAGATCTCCAGGGGAAGCCAATTTTCATTAAGGAGGGGCAACCATAAAAGTCATTTGCTAGGGACCCAAGTCTCAGGTGTTAGTACATCTGAGCCAAGAAGCTAGTCAGGGGGAACCTGGGGCTAGGAAGTCAGAGCAAGACTGATGATGAAGCAGACTCCATGCTGTACTCTTTCCCCTGATAAGGTCAAGGTTTGTCCTTCAGAATGAGGTTGAAAGCAGAGCCCACATACAACAACAAAACTAGCTAACATCTCACAGCACTTACTGTGTGACAGGAATTGTACTAAAGTGGTTCATATGTATTAATTGATTCAATCCTCAGCACAACCATAGTGAGGTAGGTACCATTGTTGTTTCCATTTCAAAGATAAAGGAAGTAAGGTTTAGAGAGATTATAAAACTACTCCAAGTTCACACACTGAGTAAATGGAGGAGATGAAACTGGATTTGAAGTCAGGGCTCTCTGGCTTCAGGGCCCATTTGCCAGTAGATCTCAATCCCAGCAGCAAATTAGGAGCTTTAGAAAATACCCTTGTATGGGTTTCACCTCCAGAGACTCTGCCTTAATTTGTTAGAGGTGGGGCCTGGGCATCAATTTAAAAAACCCCTCTCCCACAAGATTCTAATAGCAGCCAGATCTGAGACCCACTGGACTAGGCTATATTGACTCTTTGAATGACTGATAGTCCTCCTTCAAATTCTTCCATAAGCATTTGTTTGTTATGGAAATAAGTCTAATTAATGGAATTTAAGGCCAAGTTGGGAGGCATAATAATAACTATTATGACACTGATAACAGTAATAACAACTCTTTATGGGTGTATAAGCTTTGTCATTTACAAAGGGCTTTCATATGCATTCTCTTCCATTTAATCCTCACAAGAACGCTGCAAGTTAATGATTATTAGCTCCATTTTAAATATTATCAAACTGAGTTTCAGAAAGTTTAATAAACCTGCCCAAAAGATCACACAGCTAGTAAGCAGTAGAACTTTGGTTTTCTGATTTCAAATTCCCTGTTCTCTTGATTCCAGCACAGGTACAACCTGCTAAGGCCACAGATTTGCAGAAGTGGGAGCAGGCAGACAATAACAATATACACCTCCGAAACTTACCCCTTCTTTCTATGACAGCAGCCTCAGCCTCAGCCTCAGCCATCTTTCACCTTGACAACATCATTTTGTGGGGATTCCCATTTCTGGTAACTGCCCTCTCTTTCCAATTTTCAAGGTCATTGTTTCATTTCTTTCCCAACTATCAACTTTATTTTATTCTTTGTAATGGCATAACTGCCATTAACATAAATCAAAAGAAGAGAAAAAAATAATTCACTGATAATCCTGCCACTCCAATGAGGCATCTGTTTTTATTTTTTATGCTTTCCTTTCTGGAGATTGGCCATATGCATATATCATTTTTACGTACTTGTAATCATAACATAGACGCAATTTCATACTTTGCTTGTGTCACTTAGCATTATGATATCATAATCATTTGCTGTGTTGCTACAGCATCTTTATAATTATCATTTTAATCTCCATGTAATATTCCATTGAGTGGACACACCATCATTTACTTAAGTATTTTCAATTTTTCACTATTATGGATAATTCTGCAATAAATATCCTTATACATAGAGCTTTTTCTTCTTCTGGATAGTTTCTCAAACTGTCTATCTCATTAAATACACCTCTTCTCATCCAGTCATCCATTTTTCCAACCGTTTATTCAGTCTGCAAGCTTTTTCAGAGCCTCTGGGCACATGCTCAGAAAAATCAGACCAAGGCTCTGTGCTGTCTATGGTAAGACAAGCACCTCAGCAAATAACTGTGATATTATGCTCTATGTGGAGGGAGTGATAAATTCTGCCTCTTTCTCCTGGGGTGGCTTTTCATTGTTCTCTTACTGGGACTTTGTCTCCTATCCAGTATCTCCAGCTAACCTTATTTTTTCAGTCTCTTCTTTCTCACTTGACTGGCCTCTCAGTGTCCCTAACTCAAATTCTCCTTTCTCTGAGCAATCTGCCCCAACTCGACCCTGGAATGCACACTTCCTGCAACTTACTGAGCTTGCTTGCTTCCTTCATCCAAACATTTCTGACTGCCACCTCCTCTTAAGAAGCCTTCCTAAAGGTTACAAAGTACGGCCCTTAAGCCTGTGATTTTATTTGTTGGGCACAATGTTTTCAAAAGTTGGAACTGGAGTGCCTGGAGACTGGGCATGCCTCTCTGTTTCCTCCCAGGTCCATCTCTCCCTGCTGTCTCAGATTAGGTCAGCTCCACTCAGGAATTTTTCCTGCTTAATCTGACTGGCAAGGCAACTAGGCTCGCCTCAACTGCAGCTGGAGCTTTCATTATCTTCCCTCACTTCCTTACCCCTCTACCATAGAAATTTAATTTCTACAATCTCTCAACCTTTACATATGTTGCTGTTTTGTCAACGTATGTCCATTTGCTTTGTTTTTCTATTCAGTTAGTCAATTGGTCAGTTAAGAACATCTATATTATGTCAGGTCCCATGTGAGATGCTGGACATATAGAAATGAATGACAAGTGATCTTTTCTTACCTTTTTAGAGATTTTATTTATTTATTTGAGAGAGAGAGAGAAAGAAGCAGGAGAGTGGCAGACTCCACGCTGAGTGCAGAGCCTGATGCAGGGCTCAATCTCAAGATTCTGAGATCATGACCCGAGCCGAAATCAAGAAAAGGACACTTAACTGACTGAGCCATCCAGGTGTCCCACAAATGATATTTTCAGTGATGGAACTCATGGTCTAAGTGTACACATATCCTTCATTGATTTGGATTGTAAACTCTTTTCAAGGAAGAATTGAAGGCAAAAATCTACTTAGTTAAAACACTTCATGTGGGGGCCCCTGGGTGGCTCAGTGGGTTAAAGCCTCTGCCTTCGGCTCAGGTCCTGATCCCAGGGTCCTGGGAATTGAGCCCCACATCAGGCTCTCTGCTCAGTGGGGAGCCTGCTTCCTCCTCTCTCTCTGCCTGCTTCTCTGCCTACTTGTGATCTCTGTCTGCCAAATAAATAAATAAATTTTAAAAAAACACACTTCATGTGGAGTTGTGTATAGAAAATGTCTTATTCAGTGCTCTTTGATGATGACTTTGCCAAAGTAAAGAGTACTGAAGGGCCATTCTACCGCTCATATCATACCCCACTGAAATTTAGTTTTGTGGAACCAGCAGGTGACAAAATCATATTTCTTCCAGAAAAAAAATGGTCACCTGAAGAGACTGGATGATTATCCTAATATTTCTCATTAGTAAGGATCTTGTCCTTTCCTCTCATATGATCATTGCCTTTAGCTAAACAAGTTTCTGTTTTGTTCATACACTCCTGGGCTTTTGCATAAGTACATATCCTAATGTCTGAGTGTGAGAGGGCTCTGACCCTCCTGCCTTCTAGGGACCATAGTGGAGACACCTCTTTATCCAGATGGGAGAAAAAAAGAGGAGGGAAGGAAAAAGGTGGTTGTGATCTTGCATGGGTTGTCCATGGCATTTGACCCTTGTTTTGGAATGCTCTCTTTACCTGCTCTGATTTTCCATGTATCTGCCCTGGCATTTGCTCTGGCTTATCCTACTTCTTGGACTTTTTTTTTTTTAACAATTTCCTCTTAGGGCCTTTCTTTCTGTGCTCATATTTTTAAAAAATTAGCAATAGATTATTTGAGGTATAGTTCATATACCATACAACTCACCCATTTGAGTATATAATTCAGTGGCTTTTAGTATATATACCAAGTTGTGCATCTTTCAGCACTAATTTCAGGGCATTTCGTTAATACAAAAAGAAATCACATACCCCTTTAGCCATCAGACCCCAATTTCTCAATCCTCACCAGCCTTAGGCAACAACTAATCTACTTTCTGTCTCTCTGTATTTGCCTATTCTAGACATTTCATATATAAATAGAATTATGCAATATGTGGCTTTTTGTGCCTAACAAATTGCTTCTAGCTTCTTAGCATCTATAATGTAGCCTGTGTCAGTACTTCATTCCTTTTTTTTGGCTGATTAATATTCTATTGTATGAATATGACACAATTTGGTTCTCCATTCATTCAGTGAGAGACATTTAAATTGTTTCCAACTTTCATCTACTGTGAATAGTACTGCTATGAACACTCATGTACAAGGCTTTGCATGAATATTTCATTTCTCTGGCGTATATAGCTAGGAGAAGAATTGCTGGATTAAATGGTAACTTTATATTAGCCTTTTAAAGAACTATCAGTCTATCTTTCAAAGGGCATCTGTCCACCTTTTTAATGTTGTTGTTCTTCCCTTCATAATTATTGCTGGTATTTTCTAAATTTCCATTTCCAGCTCAGGTTTCTCCTGCACATCTCTACCTGGACATCCCACAGGCTCTTCAATATAACATTTCAGAATGGAACTCATCATCTCTTTCCTGCCCCTTACTGTATTCCCTATTCCTCCTGTGTTGCCTATCCCAGTGCATGTCATTCTAATCTATCCAGTTGCCCATATACCAGACAAATACTAGACTCATTTCCTTTCTCGTTCTTCACCTCTAATTCATCACCAAGTTCTAAAGGTTCTGTCTTCTCAATAACTCTCTAATTCATCTCCTCTTCTTCATCTCCATTTACCAGTGCCATTTTGCCACCAATAGTAATTTTTCAGCTAACTCCTAATTTCACTATCCCTTGAAATCATCCTAAATATTACTGCTATTGTGATAAGCCACTTTCCTACACAAAATTCTTCAGTAAGATGTCCTGGACTATAGAATTAAATTTAACTTCTTTGAGAGACAAACCAAGAAACAGACTCTTCACTATAGAGTGAACTGATGGTTACCAAAGGAGAGGTGGTTGGGGGGATGGGTGAAATAGGGATTGGGAAGGCATTAAGGAGTGTACTTGTGATGAGCACTGGATGATGTATGAAATTGTTGAATCACTATATTGTACTACTGAAACTAATATAACACTGTATGTTAACTATACTGGAATTAAAATTAAAAACTTAACAGAAAAATTTACCTACTTTGTTACCTATCGTAACCGGTAATGCTCCAGGAATACTAAATTAAGTTTACTCTGTTGTATCTCTGTGTTTTGCACATGCTGTTTTCTCTACCTTGAAGACTATCCTCATGCTTCTACTCATCCTTCAGAGCCCAAATTAAATGCCACTTCCTCTGTGAATTCCTCAGGTAGACTTTGGTCTCACTTACCTCATATTGCCAATGAGCCTGTATGTATATATCTTTACTAAAGACTGTATTATAAATGATGTTTCATTAACTATCTCCTGGACTGCAAGATACTTGAGGGAAGGGGCTGTATAATTTCATCTCTGATTATCCAGCTCCCAGCAGAGTGTCCAATGGTCCAATATCTGGCCCAAAGACACACACACACACACACACACACACACACACAAACACACACACTCTGAATTAAGGAGGAAAAAAGTATACTTTATTGACTCTTTCAACACCTGCTTGGGTCCAAGAATGTTAAACACTTCATATATTATCTCATTTAACCCTTACAGTATCCCTACCTGTTATCTCCATCTTAAAAAATGAGGAAATTGGGACTCTCTGAGATTTGGTAACATGCACAATTTCACATATATAGTCAAAGCAGAGGGAAAGTTCAGAGAGAGAGAGAGAGAGAGAAAGAGAGAGAGAGAAATTGAGCCTCCCTAGGGGTAGTCTTTCTTTAAAAGGGCCCCAACCTGAATTCTTACCAGCTTTATCTGGCCCTCAGGCTCAGAGCCCTCAAATAATATCCTCAAATAATATCTACAGACCACAATCATTTAATTTCTATGAGAGGAAAGTCCAGGAAGGACTTTTTTTTTAAAGATTTTATTTATTTGACAGACAGAGATCACAAGTAGGCAGAGAGGCAGGCAGTGAGAGAGGGAGAAGCAGGCTCCCTGCTGAGCAGAGAGCCCGATGCGGGGCTCGATCCCAGGACCCTGAGACCATGACCTGAGCAGAGCAGAGGCTTTAACCCACTGAGCCACCCAGGCGCCCCAGGAAGGACCTTTAAACTTCAGAGAAATGCGACCTCTTGATCTACCTCGAATTCATCTTCTTATCTCAAGACTTCAAGTGGCCCATCCCAGGCACCTCCATTCCTCACCTTTAGGAACTTGATAATCTTTCTAGCTGTTATGATTTATCTGGCCAAATGCCTTTTTGCTTGAATTGATCTGAGACAATATGGGGGTTTTCAAAAGGAACTTCTCTCAGGAGCTGAGGGGAACACAACTTTTAAAAAAAATTACAAAACCCTAGAAATAAATGAGTTTACAGAAGATTTATTCCTTTTCCTAATAGAACTCAGATCTTTCCCCTGATGGGCTTGGCTGGCACAGTTTATAGGGCACTCAATCCCCATCCCTATTCTTGGCCTCAATCCTGTCTCAGTTGGATGCTCAACAAACTTCTAGGACTCATTGCCTGGAAAGTTTGGGTTGGTTCCACCAGTAGGGCTGGTGCTATTCTCCATCTTTTTCTGGACCTGCTTTATTAATTTAGCTTTGGAGGATGATATGGGGAACATTTTCAGATCGCGTCCGGATCCCGGGAAAGTCTGTACTTGTCCTGAGTGGCTTTCCTGGCCCCCTGAGAGAAATACCCTGGTTCTGGGTCCCAAAAGAGATGAAAGCACTTCCTCATCTAGCCCTAGAGAGGCCTTTCCTGAATTGCAAGAGGCCTCACAGGTGTTTCTGTAACTCCTTTTACAGAGCCTTTATGGCTCTGGTCTCTGAAAAGCCCATCTTCACCTTTACCCCTAGCCTGTTTTTCTTGGTCCCTTTTGGTTTTCCTGAAGCATATCAAGGATAGACACCGCTGACATTGGTGGTTTGGTTCACAACACCCCTGTGACAGTCACTGCTTATTGTCTACTGGTAGCTCTTTCCCCACTCCTTTTGTTAACAGATGGAAATATGCTGCGTCCTTGATGATGAATTAACCAATCCCAGAACCCCATACCCTGGACATTGTATTGACAATAAATTTCCCTCATAGCTTAAGTCACTTTTTGATGTGTTTTCTATTAATTGCAGCTGAAAGCATCTCTGGGAATGCCCCAATTCCCAGACCCAGTGTCAAGTTGGCCCTATGTTATATGGCCCTGCCCTCCCTCCATCACTTATTGTTCCAAGGTTTAAAAATCTGTTCCAAGTTGTCCAATCAACTTCACTGCGGGGAATTTAAAACTGGTAATAGGAGACACAAAGCATGGGAGACAGTCATTGGAGCTGAGTCCCACAGGTGGCAGTGCTCTAATGAAGAAGGGTCATAGATGGCTTCTACAGAGCCATCCTGGTTCCTGCCCTTCCTGGGGGCAACTCTTCCTTTTGTTGCTTGCAACCAAAAGAGCCTTAGATAATGATATCTACCTGATTAGATATTAGGACTACTCTATCCTTTTGTGACACACAGCTGTTGTTCTAGTCCTGAGATTACAAATTGCTTTCCTTTCTAGGTCAATGTTGACCCAGTGCCTAGAGTACTTAGTTAAGGACTTTCAGGTAGAGTCAGCACTGAAGTTGGGGTGCAATGACTAATTAGCAATGTTCACAACAGGTACAAGAGTAGTTAAGTGACACTATGTATTTACAGTAGTTTGGTGGCACCAAGTGTTTGCAGACCCTATCTAGGCTAATATCTGAAGCTAAGGTAGCCTATATGGCCTCTTTCTGAAGCATGTCCATCTGCCTAGTTCACTAACACAACTTTGTCACCTTGGCCAAATCACTTTCCTTCTCTGAGCTCCAGTTCCTTAAGTGTAAAATAAAGAGGTTGGATCAGAGATCATGAGGTCTTTCTAGTTCTACAATTCAGATCAGGCCCTTTTAAAGATCACTCCCTTTCTCTTCCCATTTCAAAACTCACTCCCCTCCTCCATTATAGCATTCGCTGAGGTCCCTCCCTGAAGAACCCCTCCAGTTCTCAGTCTGTTGGTAGAGGAGAGAGGATTGACAGGTCTTGAACCCAGTGAATCATCAGGCTTTTCCCAGTTCAGGTTATGAACTCCCCCTACTTCCCCAGGGTTTCTCTGATGATTCATTCAGGTGCCCCTCTCCTATCCTTGGGAATGACCTTCTAGAATTTTATCTCTCCAGTTTTGCAATAGAAAAATACTTCACATGCTGAGTTATAATAATAGACCATACTCACCAACAGTAAAAGGGTTGCTCTCTCATGCCTTCCCTCCTCTGCTCTGCCTGATGTGCCACCCCCGCTTCTCTCCCTTCAGACACAGTCCTGCATTTCATGATGATTTCTTCTCTTACACCCCAAACTGCCAGTATCTCTCCCCTTCACCCTACACTAGGCTCTGGCCTTTGGTGGCAACCCAATCTTTACCTTCTCTCCACCCTGTCACCCCACTCCAGTCACATTGCCCCCCTCATAGACCTCTCCCTCTGCAGCTGCTACAGTCCCAATAAGCATACACACGCAAATACCACACGTATTAAAGAGAAGCTCTAATTGGACAATTGCAGATTTCCCTGGGCAGGATTTCAGTGTGATTTTCTCAGGGTTCTTTTGGAGTCTGAGTTCCTGCCCAGACCCAACCCGCCCCCACCCCAGATGTCTGGGGTCTGTAGGGAACCAAAGCCTTAATCAGTCCCAGAGGACCAGCTCCCTAAAACTTTCTTGTCCACCAGTCAGGGGGCCAAAGGAACAGAAAAGGCAGGAGAAAGTCAGCCACATGGGACAGGGAGCAGGCAACTTGCCCTGCAGGGGAGTTTAATTCAGAACTGGGGGCCTGAGGGCAAAAGCCAAGTTCCCCCTCACTGAAGCAGAAACCAATCTTGTAAATAAACACATAAACAGATTACCAGTGAGTCTGGAAGGGCTGCTAAGGGGCTGGAGAGCTGAGCAGTCCCCAGCCCCACCCCTGGCACTTCCCCCCAAACTTAGGCCCCAGCTTTGCCCAGGAGGGACTGGAAGAGGGATTGGGTGTTCAGAGCCCAGGCTCCACCCAGCCTCTCAGTTGCTGAGGGAAGCCCTGAGCTTGGCGAGACCTGGGCCTCTCTTCACTGTTGCCCCTTTCTCCTTGGCTTCTCCACCTGGAATCCCACTCCAAGTCTTTTTGCTTCTCAATCCTGGGCTCTTGCCCATCTCCCTAGTGCACTTTTGCCATCTCTTTCCAGTATTTCACTGCTCCCAGCTATTTTCCCAGTACTCCTCAAGCATATTTACCACCATGTGCCTCCCTTGATGGGCCTCCTTTACAAATACCCGCTATGAACCTTGAAAATGGCCCCAGATAACACCCACTTCATCTCTCTCCTTCCCACTCTTAGTCTTTCAGAAGCCCAGGTAGAACTTTCTATTTGAGTTGTTTGGACCTCAGTTTGTCCCAAGATGTTGAAAGCCCTACCCAACCGCCACAAGCATTTCTGAGGAATATTTATGTGGTATGGAACAAAATTGCTGTGCCCAGGCTCTGGGCCTCAGAGAGATTTTCCCAGCCTGTATATTTCTATCAGTGTCCTTTTCTGCCACTCCCATCACAACCATTTATGGCACCAGCATGCGGGTGCTGGGAGGGCCTAACGGGATTCTGATAACAGTGCAGAATGCCTGATTCCAGATTAGGCCAGAGGGAGAGAACACTGCCCCTGGGCTAGACTGGAAGTTCCATAGTTCTGTCCATGCTCACTGCTATATCCTCAAGGCCTAACAATGTCTGGCACATAGGAGGCACTCAATAAATATGTAGAAAAGTGCATGTATAAAGATCTATATGAATAAAGCTTACAGCAACAAACTTCTAGGACTTGGGATGGAGCCTCTTCATATTACTAAAATCTCAAAACCTCTATATTAGTTTTCTATGGCTTCCATACACATATACACAAACTTAGCAGCTTAAAACAAGACCTATTTAATTAGCTCACAGTTTTGTAGTTCTGGAAGTTTGGATGGGCTCCACTGGTTCTCTGCTCAGGGTCTTATAAAATCAAGATCAAGGTTTCAGCTGGCCTGGGCTCTTATCTAGAGGCTGGGAGTAAGAATCCACTTTCACACTGATTTATGTTGTTGGCTGAATCCACTTCCTATGGCTATAGGTCTAAGGCCTGCCCCATTTTTTTGTGGGCTGTCACCTCAAAGCTCACTGCTTTGAGAGAGGTCACTTTCATTTCTTCTCATCTGCCCTGCTCCATCTTCAAACCAGAGACAGTGTGTTGACTTGGATTTTCCCTTCTTCCTTCCTCTTCTGCCACCAGATGGAGAAAGTTCTCTGTTTTTAAGAGGTCATGTAATTAGACTAAGCTCATCCAGAAAAATCTTCTTTTTAAAAAAATTGTGGTGGGGGTTAAGGTGGTAGGAAAAGAAAAAATGAAACAAGATGGGATCGGGAGGGAGACAAACCAAAAGAGACTCTTAATGTCATAAAACAAACTGAGGGGGGTGGGGGGGAGAGGGGTTGGGAGAGGGTGGTGGGGTTACATTATATGTTTAAATTAAAAAAAAAGCTTAAAAAATTGTGGTGAAATATAAATAACATAAAATGCACTGTTTTAACCATTTTAAGTGTACAATTCAGCATCATTGAGTACATTTATATTGTTGTATCACCATCACCATTATTCAACTATAAAACTTATTTATCATTCCAACTGAAACCCTATATCCATTAAAAAAATGATTCCCTATTTCTTCCTCCCCCAGCCCCTGGAAGTCACCATCTTAACTTTCTGTCTCAGTAAATTTGACTTCTCTAAGTACTTCATATAAATGAAATCACACAATATTTGTTTTGTGTGTGTGTGACTGGCTTCTTTCACTTAGCATAATATCTTCAAAGTTTATCCATGTTGTAACATGTGTCAGAATTCCCTTCCATTTAAGGTTGAATAATATTCCACCA
Organism: Taxidea taxus jeffersonii; assembly: GCA_003697995.1. NCBI lineage: Eukaryota > Metazoa > Chordata > Mammalia > Carnivora > Mustelidae > Taxidea > Taxidea taxus. The sequence continues at coordinate 33,377 of RCUC01085813.1, forward strand.
ACTCTCCTTTTTTAAAGGTCAACTGGACCACATAATATAACACAACCACGCAAGCAATATCTCATCACATTTACAGGCTCTTGGAATAAGAATATGGACTTCTGGGGCCATTCTTAGAAATTCTACCTACGACAGCGTCCAATTCAAGGATGTTGAAAATTGCTATCTTCTACCCAGAACAAAGGAGATCAGTGTGTGTAGTAGCTAGAGCATGCATTGGACCTAGTGAAGGTAGATGGTATAGGGAATGGGCTGAGAGATGATCCAGTGGAAAATAGCACTAATGTTTATCCAATACCCACTAGGTGCTAATAGGTGTTATCACATGCATTATTTCCTTTAATTCTAACAACACCAATGAAGAATATGTATTCTAATCTTCATTAACAGATGATAGGCTCTGAGAGTTTAAATGACTCTGCCAAGGTCTCACAACTAGTAAGAGGAAACAGGTACCTAACACCAAAGTCTATGCTCTTGCCACTATACCATAGCAGCTTCCAAAACTGGAAGTAAAGATGTTCAAACCTCTGAGGGCATGACTGAATGGCTCTTGTCTCCACCTCCCTCCAACCCTGTCCACCGGTACTGAAATAGTACTTGTGAATGCTGGCAGCACAGCAGAATGTGACTGTTATGGGTTAAATGTTTGTGTCTCCCCCAAATTCATATGATGAAGCCCTAAACCACCAATGCAACTATATTTGGAGATAGGACCTGTGTAGAAGTAATAAAGGTTAAATGAGGTTGTAAGCATGGGGCCCTAATCCCGTAGGCTGCTGTACTCATTAGAACAGGAGGTGACCCCAGAGCTTATGTGCTCTCTCTCTCTTTCTCTTTCACATTTGCACTCTCTCTCTGCCATAATAGGACAGTAATGAGAAAGCAGCTCTCTACAAATCAGAAAGACAGTCCTTTCCAGGAATCAGATTAGCTGGCACCTTGATCTTGGACTTCCTAGCCTTCAGAACTGTGAGGAAATAAATTCTGTTGTATATTTTATTTATTAAGGTTATCTTATTTATTTACTTGACAGAGAGAGAGAGAGAGAGAGAGAAAGAGAGAGAGAGAACAGGTAGGCAGAGCAGCAGGCAGAGGGACAAGGAGTAGCAGGCTCCCCAATAAGTAGGGAGCCCGATGCAGGGCTCCATCTCAGGACCATGGGATCATGAACCGAGCCGAAGACAGATGCTTAACCCACTGAGCCACCTAGATGCCCCAAATTCTGTTGTTTAAACCGTAGTCTGTGATATTTTGTTGTGGCAGCCTGAATAGACTAAGACAGTGACCATGAAATATAGCAGCAGAAAGCAAGATCGAAGGAAAGTTTCTAGCCTGTGCAGTCCTACTCTATGTCTTTGACCTTTCTGGTATTCACTGAGAGCCAGCCTGGGTGTCCTGCTGGCTTAGGTCTGGAGACTAGAAGGATGAGGGAAAGGGCCAGTTTCTGAGACTCAAGCTAGCCCAAGGTAGCTGCCTGTGAACTGGATAGGGCTGCTGGAGCAGCTGGGGCCCTGGGTGCGAGGCCACCTCTCTAGGCAGGGCCAGGAATCCTGCCACCTCTCTAGGCAGGGCCAGGAATCCTGCAAAGAGAATTAGCTACAGCTGAAACATTGAAGCAAGAAGCAAGGCAAGTGCATGGTGCCATCAATGTGCAATTCATTTGTGATTGTGGACAGCATATTTGCGATGTGACAGCTGACTGCTGGGTCAAGCAGCCAGCAGAACTGGGTTGGTTTGGAGACAGTTCAAGTCTCTGAACTGAAAAACCGTATTTTGGGGGAAAGACCATGAGCATCTGTTTCAACTTGGAGCCCGGCTCCTCCCCACTGATGTTGCTGGTTTCTTTTGTCACAGTGTATGGGTCCCATTTGTGGCCCCTGGAAACAAAGCTCCCAGTTGTTGAGTGGCACCTCACTCTTGGGGCTGTGGCTTAGTTATATATTGCTGTGTAACAAGTTACCACAAATGTAGTGGCTTAAAACAACATAAATTTTTTAAAGATTTTATTTATTAGACAGAGAGCAAGTGAGAGAGAACATGAGTGGGGTGAAGGGCAGAGGGAGAAGCAGACTCCCTGCTGAGCAGGGAGCCTGATATGGGGCTCCATTCTGGGACTCTGGGACCATGACCCAAGCTGAAGGCAGATGCCTAACGAGTGAGCCACCCAGGCACCCCAAAACAACATAAATTTATTATCTCATAGTTTTCATGCATCAGAAATCTGGGCACAGTTTAGCTGGATTCTCTGCTCAGGATTTCACTAGGTTGAAATCAAGGTGTTCACAAGGCTGCAATCTCCTGCAAAGCTTGGAGTTCTCTACTGAGCTCACTGGCTATTGGCAGAATTTAGTTCCCTGCCATTGCAGAGCTTAAGTTCCCATACTTTTTTTTCTTTTCTTCCTTCCTTCCTTCATTTCTCCCTTTCTTTCTTTCTTTTGGCTGGCTGTTGGCCAGGGATTACTCTCAGCTTCTAGAGGCCGCCAACCCTGAGGTCCTTGCCACACAACCCTTTCCACAGGCAGTTCACAACATGGTTCTTTGCTTCTACAAAGCCCAAAAGAGAGCATCTGCTGAGGCTTCCTCTCTCCCTCCACCCCTTCTTTCCTCCCTCTATCCCTTCCTCCCTCATTTTTAACTTTTTATTTTGAAATAATTACAGAATAATAGGAAGTTGTAAAAATAGTGCAGAAAAGTCCCATGTATCCTTTATGCAGTGTTCCCCAATGGTTACATCTTATACAATTATAGTACAATGTCCACTCCAGCCAGATGGCATTGGTGCAATGTGTGCATACAATTCTATGCCATTTTATTATATATATAAATTTGTGTTAACCACTGGCAGTCAAGATTCTGAAATGTTTCCTCACTTCAAAAGTTTCCCTTGTGCTACTTCTTTATGGTCATATGTTCCCTCCCACCACCTCTAACACCTGGCAACTGTTAATCTGCTCCCCAACGTTGTAATCTTGTCATTTGGGAATACTATATAACACAGAGTAGGTGACTTTTTGAGACTGGCTTTTGTTGTTGTTTTTTACTTAGCATAATGTCCTTGAGATCCACCCAAGCTCTTGCGTATATCAACGGTTTGTTCCCCCCACCCCAGTAGTCTATGGTACAGATGTACCGCAGTTGGTTTAATCAATCAACTTGTGAATGACATTTCGATTGTTTTCAGTTTGGCTATTTCAGCTATTAAAAGTAAAGCGGTTATGAACAAGCATGTGCAGATTTTTGTGTGAACATGGGTTTCCAATTTTGGTGGGATAAACTTAAAAGAGTGCAATAGCTCAGTTATATCTTAAATGCATGTGTAGTTTTAATTTTTTAAAGTTTTAGATTTTTTTAGTTTTTTTTTAATTTACTTATTTTTGTGAGAGACAGAGGCAGAGACACAGAGAGAGGGTGCATAAGTGGGGGTAGGGGCAGAGGGAGAAGTGGACTGGGACCATGTCCTGAGCTGAAGGCAGACACTTAAATAAATAAAATCTCTCTCTCTCTCTCCCTATATATATATATATATATATATATATATATATATATATATCTTTAAATAAACTATGAATATAGGGTACCTGGGTGGCTCAGTTGGTTAAGTGTTTGTGCAAGGAAATACAAGCAGGGGGGAGTGGGAGAGGGAGAAGCAGGATCCCCGCCAAGGAGGGAACCGGATTTGGATTTGGGGCTTGATCCCAGGACCCTGGGATCATGACCTGAGCTAAAAGCAGACTTTTAACAGCTGAGCCACCCAGGCGCACCCCCCCATAAGCATAGTTTTAAAAAACTTTGAAAGAAACTGCCAGTCTTTTCCAGAGTGCTATATCTTATATTCTTACCAGCAACCTATGAGTGATTCAATTTCTCAAGTCTTCACCAGCATTTGCTGCTGTCACTATGTTTTGTTTGTTTGGTCTTTTGAAAAAGTAGTTTTAATTAGCAATTCCCTTAATGGCTAATGATGTTCATCTTTTCATGTGCTTAGTTACTGTTTGTATACTCTTTTTTTTCAATTTTTAAAATTTTTAAATAAACATATAATGTATTATTAGCCCCAGGGGTACAGGTCTGTGAATCACCAGGTTTACACACTTCACAGCACTCACTGTATCACATACCCTCCCCAATGTTCATAACCCCACCACCCTCTACCTACCCCCCTCCCTGGCAACCCTCAGTTTGTTTTGTGAGATTAAAAGTCTCTTATAATTTGTCTCCCTCCTGATCCCATCTTGTTTCATTTATTCTTTTCCTACCCCCCAAATCCCCCACGTTGCATCTCCACTTTCTCACATAAGGGAGATCATATGATAGTTGTCTTTCTCCGATTGACTTATTTCGCTAAGCATAATACCCTCTAGTTCCATCCACGTCGTCACAAATGGCAAGATTTCATTTCTTTTGATGGCTGCATAGTATTCCATTGTATATATATACCACTTCTTTATCCATTCATCTGTTGGTGGACATCTAGGTTCTTTCCATAGTTTGGCTATTGTGGACATTGCTGCTATAAACATTCGGGTGCACGTGCCCCTTCGGATCATTACGTTTGTATCTTTAGGGTAAATACCCAGCAGTGCAATTGCTGGGTCGTAAGGTAGCTCTATTTTTGTTTGTATATTCTTTTCAGTGAAATGTCTCTTTGTACATTTGGCTTCTTTTCTAGTTGGGTTTTTTGTTTTTACTGTTGAGTTCTGAGAGTTATTTATATGTTCTCGATAACTGTGTGTTGTCATATACATGGTTGCAAATATTTTCTCCCAGCCTGGAGCTTGTCTTCTCTTCCTTCTAACAAGATTTTTCACAGGAAACATCTTTAATTTTGATGAAGTCAAATTAATTCTTTTATGGATCATGGTTTTTATGTCAAATCTAAGATCTCTTCACTAATTCATAGGTCCCAATGATTGTCTTTTGTTTTCTTCTAACAGTTTTATAGTTTTACATTTTATATTGAAGTCTATGACTTATTTTGAGTTAATTTCTATATAAGGTACAAAGTTTACATCAAGTTTTGTTTTATTTTGTTTGCCTATGAATATCCAAACACAGCAACATCAATTGTTGAAAACATTTCTTATCTCTTTTAAGGGCTCACCCAGTTAAGTCAGGCCCACCCAGGATAATCATCCATTTGATTTACCGAAAATTAACTGAATATAGGCATTCATTACATCTGAAGCATCCCTTTTCCCATATGGTAGCATAATTATGGGATTGATAGCCCATCGTATTTAATGGTCCCACCCATACTTAGAGGGAGCCAATTATATAAGGGTATGTGGACCATTGCGGTGCCATCCTAGAATTCTGTCTATTATATGTTGGGAACATCCATTCACACTCAGCCTTTCCTCACCTGGGTTTGAGAAACTCTGCCTAGCCCTAGGGTCTTGTCCAAGTGAGGATTGGCTCATTTGGAAAGTTCCACAGGGAGCTGAGGATAGTTTTGGGTGCATTTGTACATGCCAAGGGTAAGTACAAGTGCACTATGTGTGCCAAGCTCCAAGGAAATTTGATTTGGCCATTCCTTTACATGCTTAGGGCTCGGTGCTCATATCTGAACTAAATAGGTCTGGTGGTGAACTAAAGCATAAGGTGGAGGAAGGGCAGTATTACATGAGTCTTTTCTTTTAAAATTAAGAGCTTGGATTAGCCAACTCAGAGCAGAAGATTGTCATAGGCCCAACTGATGTGGGCAATGCCCATTCTCTCTTGCAATCTATTTTCTTTTTTTTTTCAATTTTTATTTTCTAACCTTCAACAGAGTCCATATTCTGTCACTGACATTCAACTAATAAGCAGTGTTGGAAGCCCAAAGGTAAAATTTCTTTTAGTTTTGACTTTTTTTTTAGCCATGGTATTCCTTTTGTTCTTTTGTACTTCTCTCAGAGACTTCTACTACATCCCTTCTGCCTAAAAAAGAATCAGGTTTGGAGAATAATATGCCCAACTGGAGCCTTCTGGTAAAAGACCGTGGCAGCCTTTCTGAAGCTGTAGACAGGCCACTATCATAGAGGGACTGGGTTCACTCTCTGACTTCTGAATGGAAGGTGACATGGTGAAATCAATTTATAAAGATGTTCTTTCAAGCTGGGGCCTACCAGAACACTGTGAGGAGCAAGTGGCCAAGAAGCATGAGAAAAATTTAAGAGAAAATGTGAATTGAGAAATGTAAAGGGAAAGCCATTAGAAGAGAGACCCACCTGAAATGAGGGGGATACAAAACCTGTTTAATTAGCTCTTTATGAGATGTGGCATGCACATGCACGTGCGCGTGCACACACACACACACACACACACACACACAAACACACACACAGGAATATTATGCAGCCATCAAAAATGAAATATTGCCATTTGCAATGATGTGGATGGAACTAGAGAGTATTATGCTAAGTGAAATAAGTCAGTCAAAGAATGACAATTATCATATGATCACACTCATATGTGGAATTAAGAAACAAAGCAAAGGATCATATGGGAAGAGAAAAAAGATGAAGACTGAGAGGGAGACAAACCATAAGAGATTCTTAATCATAAAAAACAAACTGAGGGTTGCTGGATGGGGTAGGGGTGGAGGGATAGGGTAACTGGGTGATGGACATTGTGGAGGGTATGTGTTGTAATGAGCACTAGGTAATATATAAGACTGATGAATCACAGACCTGTATGCCTGAAACAAATAATACATTATATGTTAATAAATTGAATTTAAATAAAATAACTACCACAATGATTAGGTAATGAAAACTGTACATTAAATGTGTTTTAAATACTAAAAAAATTAGCCCTTCATGAAGCCAAAGGAAAACCTGAAGCAAGAAGAGTGAGGAGGAGCACAGAAGTCTCATATGATCACATTCCCTTATTTTCTCACTCTCATACTCCTCTGAACTGGCTTTTTCACCAGCCCCATCATCCCCAGTATGAATGTTACCCCTGAAGCTGAACAGTGTGGTAGCCCTTATTCCAATGTGTGCTCTCTAAATGCCACTTAAAAGTAAGCAAACTCCCTAAATGTTGTCAAACCCCTCCTTTATGTGTTCTGGATCTTATGGTCATACCTCCTTCATTATGCAGTTGTCAACCTCTGCTGGTTTCTAGACACACACACATGTACACACACACACACAGCAAGTCTCTCTCATCTAAAAACTTTCTCAAGCTTGTATTTTCCTTCAGCTACCATCTTAATTTGCTTGTTCTCAGCTAAGCTTCTTGAAAGAGTGGTCTAATTCATTGTCTCCAATTCCTCACCTCTCAGTTACTCCTCAGATCACAATTACTAGGCTCCTGCCACCCCACTAACTGCATGCACAATAGTCAGGACAAAATCCATAGGGACATTTCCAGACCTTTCTTTTATTGGGATGCTTCTCTACCCTATCTGGGCTATCCACTACTGTCTTTTGAAAACCTACCTTGGTTCTCATAATTTTCCCCTACCATGGCTCACTTCTTACCTCTCTGACTGCTTCTTCTCAGTTCTTGTTGGTTTTTATGTGTATTGTAAAAGTCGGCAGATTTGAAAGTCCTGCCCTTAGACCTTGTCACTTCTTTCTATATGCCTTCTCCCTAGATAGTTTCATAAGGAGGACTCCCCAAACCCTCAGTCCAAATAAGCCTTTTGGCTGAACTCAAGACTATCTATTGGATCGCTCCTCCTCCTCAGATTTTGCATGCCCCCCAAACAAGCTCATCATTTTCCTGAATCCTCTTCTATCAAACTATGAAACCAGAGCCATCTGGTTCATCTTTATTATTTACACCATTATTCACTCAGTCTGTCATAACAGAAACCTGGGTGTAGTTACCTAGATGAACATCATCAATTTCTATCAGTTCTACTTCCTAAATAGCTCTCCAGTGTGGTTCATTTTGTCCATTGCTCCTGCCTTCATTCAGGTCTTTATCTCTTCACCAGGACTAGTGATGCTACCACTGACTCCTAACTTGTCTCCCTGTCTGGAGTCTTGATCCTCAATAATGGCTTCATCCAGTGGCCAGAGCGATGAAAAGTCTTTAGAAGAGTACCTGGGGCATAGTAGGTACAGTGAAGTTTTGCTGAATGAACAGATATCCAAATCTGCTCTCTGGAGTACCATACAAAGACTTTTTTATTTCCTAACCTCCTTTCCTTTCCTTCAATTTAGGTTCTAGCTAGTGAGTGCAAGAGCAGATCTCACAACAGATCTTCTGGTTTGAAGCTTGAATGCTCTTTCAATCAACTACAGCCCAGCTGCATCCCTTTCAGCCTCATTTCATGGAAGTCTTAAAAACCCTTCTGCTTAGAAGCATTTGAATGCAGTCCCAACTAGAGGCAAGAGTACAGACAATATGTTCTCCCTTTGTCACTTCCCATGAAGAAATGAAAGAATTCAGATCATAATTTTTGCATGTATTAATTCATTCATTTACTCTATGCTGGCTCCATGCTAGGCCTTGAGGGTATGATAATGGGCTCCATTGCCTTCAGGAGTATTGATGGATAATGATGGGAACTTTTGACATATCGGGAAGTAGAAGGAGATGAGCCTATGAAGCATGACATTGGTGGTAGTGGGGATAGAGCATCTCCCATGTCCAGGAAGAATGGACAAAGAACTGCCCCAGGATGTGTCCTGGCCCTCTGCAGCACCAGGGCAATGGGACATCATAAGATGGTGAGCAAAAAGGAAATTCTGAGTCTGGAACAAAAGATTATTACTTTAGCTGCTCAGTCCCTGCTCTAACCATCCCTTAGAACAACAATTATCTCCCATATCCCTGGATACCTAGGATGTGGCCAACTCAACCTTCCTAGCAGTACCCAAGATGGGTAGCAGCATAAACTTCTTTGGGAAGATGTTATTGGTGGAACCAAGGGACAGTTTACCCAGGATTCTCCTTAGTATCAGTTTCCCCCCATAAGCCTCTAGCTCTTCACTGGTGACTCACTCATGTGCCCCCAAATGAGGGTCTTTTAACCAGAATCTTAGAACTTCTTTGACACTATTTGAAAAAAGTATACCAGATAATTACTGCCAGCATTGTTGGTGGAGAAAGATTGGCCCCTCACACAGCTGACCTATGAGCACTAAGGCAGGCAACAGGGATCAAGGCTGCAAAACTTAGCCATCGGAGGAATATCTGTACTGTGACCTTATGTCTTCTCCCCAGGGGTCTGAGCCAGACTCCTAGGCTGACTTCCCCTGTGTCCTTCTCCCTCCCCCTCTCGCCTTTCTGGGCAGGGCTCTACCAGACCAAGAAGACACTGCCCCAGGGGCTCATAAGCTGAGCAAGACAGTCCAATTATCTTCAATTTATGGAGCTCAATTGGAATGAGTTCAGAAAAGAGCAACCTGAACAATTAAGGGACTGGAGGGCTCACTCAGCTTCTGGGGCAAGATAAAAGGCAGGACGTCTGAGGCAGCAATAGTGGTTTCAGGGGGAGTGGTGACTAAGGGGAAGGGCCCACAAGAATGTCTGCCAGCAAGTGAGTGTTGAAGCAAGTGAACACCTGGGAAGGAGGGGGCGAAATGAGTGGGAACAAGACAAGGAAAGTGAGCCCCTGGAAGGGAAGGCAAGAGACTCAGAGCTCAGATCTAACTTTGGGGAGTCAAATCCCCAAGTCCCCTCAGGCTTTGGGAAGTCAAGCCCCCTCCAATCTTGCTAGTTGAGCAAGTAATAAATTCCGGCTTTCCTAGCCTAGGCCCTGGCTTGAGGGAATCCCAGGAAGCCCCAAGGAACAGAGCAAGCAGGAGAATGGTGCCTCTGAAAGTAAAAAAAGCCTAGACCTGAAGCCTGTTGAAAGCTCAGACCCCATAAGAGGGTCATATGATGGACAAAATAATGGTTTGTTGAGCTGGTTGAGATCCAAAGTGTCCTGGGATATCTGTTCTAGCCCTGTTGAGATCCCAAAGGGATGGATACATCTAACCCAACTCAATTCTTCATTTAGATTTTGTACCAATATTTAAGAGGTAGAGTGGGCATGGCCTAGTACTGGTGAGCAGTGGGTCCTGTTCTGGACCAGGCTCTACTTCCATCAGGCTGTGTGACCTTGGGAAAATCCTGTCCTTTCTCTGGGTCTGTTTCTTCCTCTGTCAAATAAGGAGAACCTTCTGGAACAGCTGAACCTTTCACCATCTCATGAAATCTTAAACAGAACCCTATTGTATAAAGCAGTTAAAAGCAATTACTTTATTAATAGAAATGTGTTTATTAAGTTCAAATTTATGCCATTTACTTTATTATAAAGTAAACCAATGAGAGTTTGAAATGAACAGTCACAGCATTTGGTTGTTGTCTGAAATCTGCCAACATCTCCAATGTTTGCAGAACCCTTAAAGTTCCTCTATAAAGCCCAAGGGCCCCCACAGAACTCTGAGTGAATGCTATTACCTCAGTAGTTATCTCCCCATATTCCTTCCAAATCAGACTTTTTCAAAATCTAGGCTGTGTATCCCTAGAAGGTGGGCACTCTGTATCCTTTACCTTCTGTCCCCAGTACCTTGGAACCTTGACACCTGGCCCAGGGCTTTGCACAGATTTTATAAAGCAGTCTGTTGGATTGAACTGGGGACCTCTGGTCAGGTAAAGGAGGTGCACCTTGGTTGGGAGGGTGACCTACTCAGACACAAGGGCTCTACTCACCTCAGAGCTCCCTCCCAGATGACTGAGAGAAGCACTTTTGGAGAAGGAGGGCTTAAGTACTGGTCTTGGGTGCATCACTCCTGCCAAGCTGCTTTTCACTTCAGCAGCAATCTCTAGAAGGTTTCACTTCTGGGTGCCAAAGAGGCAGCCCAAACCAGGATTTTTTAGCAGTTGAGCAAAGCCAACCTGGCCAGAGTAGAGGAGGTGGCCTGGGCAAGAAGGAGCAGAGTGAAACTGATCTGAGTACACTTGGACATGGAATGCTGACTGTGGAAATAACTTTGTGAAACAGCTTACCAAGCAAGGGTTTGGGAACTACAGGTGCTATGTTGTTTTCGGTGCAGCTGTCCTTGACTGGCAGGTGATTTCAGGTTGTCTCTTGAGAGACTCTGGAGTTAGTTTTGTTTGATTGTTGTTACTTTTTTCCTTTTGTATCCACTGTAGAGGAAAAAAAACCTCTCTTTCCTTCCCTAGTCACATGATATCTTTCCCCAGAGACTACAATGGTCGCCAATTTCTTGATACATATATCCTTCCATAGATTATGTTTTGCCTGTACTATATTTACATATCCTTCCAGAGATATCTATACAAATACAAACAAATAATGTTTGTGTGTGTGTGTGTGTGTTTCTGTTTTCTTTTCACCCCCCAAAGAAATAAAAGTATTCAGTACACAATGCTCTTCATGTTCTTTTTAATGACCTTTCATTGTATGTGTAAACAAAATTTATTTAACCCATCTTTTATTAATGACGTTTGAGTTTCTTCTAACCATTTCTATTATTTGCAATGCTGCAATAACTACTCCTTTTTTAAGATTTTATTTATTTATTGGAGAGAGAGAGTATGAGCAGGGAAGGGGGCAAAGGGAGAGGGAGAAACAGACTCCCTGCTGGGCAGGGAGCCCGCTGCAGGACTCCAGGATCACAACCTGAGCCCAAGGCAGATGCTTAACTGACTGAGCCAACCAGGCACTCGTAACTATTCTTGAACATACATAATTTGGCCAAGATGTGGGTCTATCTTACTACAGAGTTCTTGAGCCAGATTTTAAGCTCAAGCGTGAGGCTACAGGAGGGAACACTGGAATGTTTTAGAAGCCTAACTGCCTTCTTTTACCACTTTGCTGCTTTTGTTGACCTTCAAGCTCTCCATTTTGGGACATCAAGAAGAAGGTGGGCAAGAGCCTGGTAGGAGTTTAAGCCCTATTGGCTAACAATGTCCTCTTGGCCAACAATTCCTATTTGATGACATTTAGGCAGTGGCCAAATGACAGACTGGTTTCAGACACCAGGCAGACACTGGAAACCCATGAAACAAGCTGCATGTAAGACAATAAATGACAACTGACACCTAGCTTCAGTCTTATAAACCAGATGGGGAATCATGGGGGTGGGGCTAACCAGGAGAAGGCATGTTCCATCTAAAGAGGGTAGAGTCAGTTCCAGTTGGCAGTGGGGGCCCAGTACTGTCAGATCTTCTGGATTATGCATTAATGCATTTATTTATTTGAGAAAGAGAGAGAGAGCAAGAACAGAAAGGAAGGGCAGAGGAAGAGGGAGAAGCAGGATCCCCCCTGACAGGGAGCCAGATCCCAGGACCCTGAGATCATGACCTGAGCTGAAGGCAGATGCTTAACTGACCAAGCCACCCAGGAGCCCCAAGTCCTTTGAATTTTTAATAAGCTAGAAATACAGATTTTATGTTAACTCATCCCAATTTATATACTACAATGATAATGACAGTAATTGCAAACACCCATAGAGCACTTCCTGTGTAGCAGGTACTGGTCTAAGGGCTTCAGATATCCTAACCCAATATTCACTGTACCTCTATGGGCTCCAGTACTACCTTTTCTCTCCATTTTACAAATGGGCAAAGTGAGGCACAGAGAGTTTCAGTCACTTTCCCAGAGTCATGCAGAGCCAGTAGCAAGGTCAGGATGTGAACTCAGGCCATGTCCTTCATGACCATTCTCTTGTCGAACTTTTATTGAACACTTCCCCTAAGTCTCTCATTGAGGAAACCTAAGTCAAATTTAAACACTGCACAGACCAACACTACCAAGCCAAACAAAGTGTCTCTGGAAGTCTCCAGTTGGACACCTCCCCTTTAGAGGGGATCCAGCTGTTGCTCACCTGGTCCTTCAAACCTCAACATTGACTGAGTCCACCTGCCATGGTTGGACCCAGACCAGGGGTCCGCATAGACCGGGAGCCTGGTGAAAGCCCTTTTCTCAGCCTCGGTTACACTACCGGCGTTCTCAGGTTCTCTTGAGGACGGAGTGAGGGTACAGGCTGGCCCTAGCTTTGGGTCCTCAACAGATCACAAAACTGCAGGTGAAAAGGTGCTGGTGCTGGTTTAGGAGTTAGGATTCTTGGCTTCCATGCTTGGCCTTTTGCTCTGCGTTTTTTGGTAATGGTTTTTATTTTGCTGGGGACAAGGTGTCTTCTGGCCTTTCTTTCATTTTTTTTTTAAGATTTTATTTATTTATTTGACAGAGAGAGACAGTGAGGGAGGGAACACAAGCAGGAGTAGTGGGAGAAGGAGAAGCAGGTTCTCCTGCTGAGCAGGGAGCCCGATCCTGGCTTGAACCCAAAACCCTGGGATCATGACCTGAGCTAAAGCTCATGACCTATGACCTGACCGACTGAGCAACCCAGGCACCTCTCTTTTGGCCTTTTTGATCCTGAGTTCCTTCATCTCTAAGCCCAAACTAATAATTCCTACCTCTCTGGAATATTGTGAGGAGCAATACCACACTGTGTGTACATGTGCAGTACAAATGGAAGAAGATATTCTTAGAAGTAGAGCTTGTTTGGGGGACAGGAAGCTGTCATTTCCCGGAAGAAGTTACCCTGAGATGCAGTCAGGAAAGATGAACTATCTCTTCTTATCCCACCCACCTCGGGGTTATGTTTTTGATCCCAAGCTCTTTTGTCCACTGGGATGCTTCTAAGACTACGAACGAGACACATCTAACTCTGGGCATGGCTTCCTGGAGTCCAAGGGCACAGGGCAGCCTGAAATTCACCAGGCATGCTTTCTTTGCCAATGAATTCTACCTTTGCCAATTTTCTTGCTTCACTTGTACATTTTTCCATGTTAATTTATATGTTTGTGTGTTGGGTTCAATGGGCTAAATTGAATATAGGAATAGCAAACTTTTGTTCATAAGGAGCAACCTATAGTTTGACATCTGTGCAGACAAGGCTCAAGGGGAAAAAAGAAAAAAAAATGCTGAAAGCAAGACTTAACATTATGCAGAAACCTGGTTTTCATGTCATCAACCACTTTGTGAGAGGATGGTGTGTCCTTGTTAAGAAAAAGCCTCATGTCCCAGCAGGAGGGTCACAGGGGAGTGGACAACATGAACAGAAAGAGGAACAGGAAGACTGGGGAAGAGTGGAGCAGATCTAGGGGTCAGGGGAAACAAAGGGAGAGGGTGAAGGAATGAACATGGAAGTGTTCTGCTCCAGGGGAGGCAGGCACTGTGTTCCCTGTATTTCTCCAGTGTTGTGACAGTGTGCTGGTGAGTAAACACTATTCACACAGATGTCTATGCAGCCCTGTACAGAGTCCCACAGAGCCTCCCACGGTGCTCAGTTCCTGTTCTAGCTCCTTTTTCTACTCAGGGCAGCCTACCAGGGGGAGGCCTTTCACTCTGAATTTGAGTTGAGGCCAGGCCAAAATAGTGAGGTCAGAGCGTGGAGGCTCTCAAAAGCCAGCTTTCAAACTTTCCAAGCAACAGGAACTATTACAGGGGCAGGATGCCAGGCCACTGCTCCAGGAGGCTCCTGGCTCAATGCGAGGAAGTCTGGGCTGCAAGGACAGCAGGCTGGAGGCCACTTGGGGAGTAATGAGGATGAAGGGCTCAGTTGAGGATGTAGAACATACACAGAGAGAGATATAGGATATCTGTATCTTATAGTAGAGGAGTGGAAGGGACCAAAGGAGGAGTCCCAGAGAGCTGCCAGGGGCCAAGAGGAAAGGCAGGGCTATTAAACATGGACAGTGAATGGGCCCCTTAATGACTGTAACCCCTTTTCATCATAGCAGCCCTGACCTCCCTTTAGTTCTAGACTGGCTGGGGCTGGTGGGCGGGGGAGGGGGCGGCTAAGGGTGGCGGCTGTGGTGGGAGCTTCGTCTCATCCCAGGGGCCAGGGAGGATGGAAGCCTGAATGGGCTACAAAGGGAGGGCGCCACCCGGCCCCAGCCGCTCCCGCACCCCGCCCTGCCCCCCCCCTTCCCGGCTTCGTCTCCACTTTGGCCTGGCGGGTCGGAAAGCTGAAGACAGACAGCCAGAGGCGTCGGCAGTGGGGGTCGGAGTCGGGGGCAGGGGCGGGGGCGGCGACAGGCCAGTACCCGGGAAGCGCGGAAGTGGGAGAAAGAGGAGTACTAGGGAGAGCCCGCTCCGCATGCTGAGACTGACCCCTCGTCAGGCTGGGTTCAGTTGCTTCTCCGCCTCCCACACCCCAACCCCGCGCCTCCAGCTCGGGTAGGAGGAGCCACAGCGCCACCCAGCGGCCCATGGCGGGGAACGGCAGTCAGGGCTCTTAAGTGGCCCCAAAGAGTGGGGGCGGCTGAGTGAACAGGGACCCAGAGGAGGGCCTGGAGGCAAGTGAGTGTGAAGGTGGGGTACACAGGAATTGATGGGCTCTTAAGCCAGACCCTCCATTCACTTCGCCCACCAATCCATCTGGCACATGGCACTAGATGAATCTTACTCTAGGTCAGCCGGTGATACATATTCCTCTTGAAATCAAAACTCTCCCATGGCCCCCGAGGGGTCTCAGTATAAAGCCCACATTCCCTAGCTTGACTTTCAAGGTCTTCCATGTTTTTGGATCTCAGGCTGTCTTTCAAGCTTCATCTCTTCCCTATTACTCCACACATCTCACCACCTTCTACCCCCCAAATGAATCACTCATGGCATTCACACCCACTGACCCCGTGGGCCTTTTTACTAAGGCACTGGGGGAACAAGGAACAGAAAGACAAGATCCTTGTTGGCTCAGAGGTTATGTGCAAATGAAGAGCGAGCCAATGAACAAGAAAGCCAATGTCTAACATTGTTATCAGCCCCAGATCGTATAAAAGGCAGGATGGCCTGAGTGTCTGGAGAAAGAAGGGAGTGGTCAGCAAAGGCGTTTGTCCAAAAGTGACATAGGAGCTGAGATCTGACGATCTCCGAAGGAGAGTGAAGAGGAGTCAGTCAGCCTTGCAAAATTCTGGGGGAAGAACATTTCAGACTGAGGAAGCCCAAGTACAAAGGTGTCCAGACAGCAACGAGCTCTGTATATGAGAGGAAAAGAAATGAGGCAGGGTTGCTGGAGGATGGTGAGAGGAGTGTACCTGGTAAGACTGATGACAGGTCATGTAAGGCCCCTTGGGTCAAGATGAGGAGTTTGGATTCTATTCCTACTGAGATGGGAACCTAACGGAGGGTTTTAGCACAGGAGAGGCAAGATCTGATTTGCATTTTTCAAAGATAGCTCTGGGTGGACTGTGGCAGGGGGACAAGATTGGGAAGCAGGGAGACAGTTAGGAGGCCATTTCAGTGGCCCAGGAGAGAGTGATGCCAGACAGAGAGAGAGAGAGAGAGAGAGATGGTGGCCTGGTCCAGGTGGTGACAATGGAGGTAGGAGAAATGGTCAGGATCGCATTATTTAAGCGATTTCTGTTCCTGTTCTTCCCTCCTGACCAACCCAGGAGCTCCTTGAGGGCAGATTCCCTGACTGACTGATCATCAAATTTCCACCCTACACCCCTAAGAAGTTAGTCTAAGAGGTACTCACTGGTGAGCGAATAGATCTGTGACCCTCCACAAAGAATGTGACAACAGAGAGTGGCAGCAAGACAGAAACTAGGGCCTGGGGCAGCAGTTCTGGGTCTTCTTTCTAGTTCCTCTGATGCACTTCTCCCTTTTCCCTTCTGTGTCCCCCAGGTCTTCTAAAACAATCTTAAAAGGAAAGGAAAGCAGGAATTATGAATCCCTCCTGTGTGCTAGGAACTTTCACATATATGACTTCACTTAAATTAATTTATTTAATCTTTATAACATCTAATCCCATTCCTTCATTTTAGAGATAAGCAGACTGAAACTCAAAAAAAGGAAAGGGACTTGATGAAAGGCAAAGTCGTCATGGCACAAAATAGTCACAATTTTGAGTCCTACGTAAATTCCTTCCCCCATTTCACACCCCCATTCTGTTTCTCTGTACCCATCATGCTAAGGTCTTTTCAGTCTCTTGTTAATTGTTAGCATTACATGATGCATAGAAATTTGAGAGTGAAACAGCGGGCCTTGAAGAAGATTCAGGGTTTCCTGAAGCTCAGTGAAAGTGATGTCGAAGACTATCAGTAACGTCATATGAAGTCCTTGATGAATGGTTCTTTGGCAGAGATAGACCAGTTACCACTGGCAGAAGAGAACACTGACCTGGGTAATGACAGGATCAAGGCTTCAAAGCAAATGATTCAACTCTCAAAGGATTATAA
Organism: Taxidea taxus jeffersonii; assembly: GCA_003697995.1. Lineage (NCBI taxonomy): Eukaryota > Metazoa > Chordata > Mammalia > Carnivora > Mustelidae > Taxidea > Taxidea taxus. The sequence continues at coordinate 50,525 of RCUC01085813.1, forward strand.
GAGGTCTTTGGGATAATCGAAGAAGCTCTCTAATTTTGGAAAGACAAAACAAAACTGTTTATGACGGTGGGGCCAGAGGCACTATTGTGTTCCCATGCACTTTGGTCAGGAAATTGTGTTATCCCTCAAAGCTTGAGTCATTCTTTGTTCACGCTAAAAATGAGTCCATATTTGCAATTATTGACACATTTCAAAAATCAAAAATATTGTCTCCGTTTTCCATCTTCTTTCTCAAGATAAAGTCCCTGTTAAACCCTTTTGACCTCTTCCCCCACTCCACTGTAAAGTGTTGGGCTCTACTTGAAGTGGGTTCACTGTAAGTGGCCTTTTCCTAGCACCACTTATCCTCAAAGGACAAGGACTTCGCGGAGCCGAGCTGTGGCCTCCTCTTCATCCCACGATTGAGAAGCTTGGCTGCACATGCGCATTCGAACCTCCTGTGTAGTTTGTGAAATAATGGTGAAGCTGGGACCACAACCTGGACTAAGTAAGTCTGAATCTCTGTTGTTGGGGGAGGAGGGAGAGCAAGAGTTTTCCAAGTGATTCTGTTGTACTATGGTGCCCCTCCCCCATGCCTCCTTGCATATGCTGAGGCTGGAGGGGTCTGAGGCTATGTGCAGTTAGCCTGAAGGGAGAGCACCAGGGCCTGGGCCCAGGGCAAAGGGGTGGCTCAGGGGGGCAGCTACAGGGCAGTCTCCAGGAGTTGAAGAGCAAAATGGGGCTGGTAGAGCTACAGATATGCCTCATTATATTGCACTTCGCTTGATCACGCTTCGCAGAGACTGCAGGGTTGTTTTGTTTTGTTTTGCTCTTTTTTTTTGTTTTTAGTATTTTATTTATTTTTTTATTTTTTAGAGAGAGAGAAAGTGCGAGCTTAGGCAGACAGAGTGGTAGACAGAGGCAGAGGGAGAAGCAGGCTCCCCGCCAAGCAAGGAGCCCAATGTGGGACTCGATCCCCGGATGCTGGGATCATGACCCGAGCCGAAGGCAGCCGCTCAACCAACTGAGCCACCCAGGTGTCCCTGTTTTGCTCTTTTAACAAACAGAAATTTTGTGGCAGGCCTGACTGGAGCAAGTCTGTCGGCACCATTTTTGCAACAGTGTTAGATCACTTCATGTCTCTATGTGACATTTTGATAGTTCTCACAAGATTTCAAGCTTTTTTGTGATTACTGTATTTGTTACAGTGATCTGTGATCGGTTATTACAACTCCCTGAAAGCTCAGAGGTTGGCTAGCGATTTTTTAGCAATAAAGTATTTTTTAATTAAGGGATGTACATTTCTTAAAAGATTTTATTTATTTGTCAGAAAGAGCAAGCACAAGCAGGCAGAGCGGCAGGCAGAGGGAGAGGGAGAAGCAGGCTCCCCACTGAGCAGGGAGCCCAATGCGGGGCTCCATCCCAGGACCCCAGGATCATGACCTGAACTGAAGGCAGACAGGTAACTGACTGAGCCACCCAGACGTCCTAGTATGTACATTTTTTTAGATGTAATGCTACTGTACACTTAATAGACTACAGCATAACTTTTATACACACTGGGAAACTAAAACATTCATTTGACTCACTTTATTGTGCTGGTCTGGAACTGAGCAACCTGCTATCTCTGAAGTATGCCTGTACTTCCTTGGCATGGCCAAGGTGTCTTTCACTCCCTTAGTACTGTGGGTGTGTAGCCTCCTGTAGTCCCTCACCTTTCTTCCCTATGCCCATTGCCAGGAGAGCCTAGCTCTCCTTGTTGACATGTGGTGAGAGAAAAACTTGAATGTTAGAGTAAGTCTATCATGGTTGCCGAACACAGAACATCATGTTATCCCATGGCTCTATTGTGTGTAGGTCTTTTACTGCTGTATTCACAGCATGGAGCACAGTGCCTGACATGTATAGGCTTTCCTCCATTTGTATGTTTCGATGAATAAATGACTGTGTTGAATAGAGGCAGGATGTAATAAGTACCACAAATAAGGTGCAATGCATGCAAAGTGTTCTAGAAGTATAGATCATTGTTGGCTTGGGAGAGGGGGAGTGTGGAAGTCTGCATAGCAGAGGGGGCATTTGGGCTGGACTGTGAAAACTAGGGGAGACAGTGGTAGGTAGAGGTGAAAAGAAGGCACTCCAGGCAGAAGAAACAAAGTGGGGGCACCTGGGTGGCTCAATCAGTTAGGCGACTGCCTTTGGCTCGGGTCATGATCCCGGAGTCCCAGGATTGAGTACTGCATCAGGATCCTTGTTCATCAGGGAGTCTGCTTCTCCCACTGACCCTCCCTCTTCTCGTGTTCTCCCTCTCTCTCTCTCTCACTCTCACTCTCTCTCTCAAATAAAATCTTTAAAAAAAAAAAGAAAAGAAGAAGAAACAATGTGACCAAAGGGTAGGAGATGACAAAGTAAGGAGCTCCTTCAGTGAACAGCCAGCAGGCAAATGTGGCTGGGACTTGAGTGTGGGGTAGCCTACGGTGGAAGATCAGACTGGTGGATAGGATCAGAACATGCAGAACCTTGAAAGTCAGGCTCCAAAGTTTAGTCTTGACTGTACAGGCAACATGGAGCCAATCGATGTTTGGATCACCAGGATAATCTCTTCACTTTAGGAAGATTAGATGTGTGCTGCATGGTGACAGTTCTTTCATGAAATATTTCTGGAGTGCCTCCTAAGTGCCTCAGACCCTGTGATGGGGAAGGATGGATCAGAGTTGGAGTGACTGAACAAGAGATGAGTTGGTAGGCCATTGCAGTAGTCCAGGTGTAAGTGGCAGAGTCGGGGGAGTGGAAAGGAGGGGCAGGAGCCAAAACGTGACAGAGGTAGAACTGACAAAACTTGGTGACCATTTTAAGTGGGGAGTGAAGGGGCACCTAGGTGGGTGGCTCAGTCGGTTAAGACTCCGACTCTTGATTTTGGCTCAGGTCACGATCTCGGGATTGTGTCCCCTGTGGGGCTCTGCACTCAGAGCGGAGTCTGCTTGTCCCTCTCCCTCTGCTCCTCCCTGCCACACTCCCTCCCTCTCTCTCTCTCAAGTAAATAAATAGATAAATAAATAAGATCTTTAAGTGGAGGTGAAGGAAAGAGGAAAAAGACTGAGCAATGACGATAATCATGATCAATACTTGTGCAGCACCCTTCCATGGATGCTGTTGTGCAAAGTGCTATAGGTATACCATGTAAATTCACCCAATAACCCTTTAGACAGATGAGGTCACCACAGCTCAAAAAAGTCAAGGAACTTGTGCCAAACCAGACAAGTAGGAGACATCAGTGCTAGAGTTTGTGACGATGCCCTAACCTCCCTGCTCTGCTGCCTTGGCGGGTGTTGGGGGGACTTGTGCTTTCTTGGCACAGGAATTCAGAAGCTGGGTGAGGACACCAGATTCCCTCTTAACACATGCCCTCCCTTGCCCTGTTTATGTGAAAAGCTGGTGGTGGCGGAGGGCTCCGTCTGTCGCCCTTCCTGCAGTTCTTCCTGGGGGCCTTTCACTTCTGTGCTGGGTACACAGGCCCCCAGTGAAGCAGCAGAGGAGACATGAGGCTGGTAGATGTGGGAAACTGGTGATCCCCAGGCCTTGTAGGGACAGCAGATGTCTTAAGCCCACATGGAGATTTGCTTTCTGCAGACGTAAGCCAACATTTAGAAACAAGGGGGCTTCACAAAGAAAAAAGGCAAGATCTGGCATCCCTGGGCCCACATTCCCACAAGACAACCTTGGACTTGAGCTGCCCCCTGCGGAATGCACACACCAAGCCCTTCTCACCACTCACAGCCTTGGAGTCTGACCTTCGCCTCAGCCTGGCCCACCCTGTGCACTCACCCTTATCTGCCTGATCCCCGAGGAAGGTTGATTTTGTGTTTGGTTTTCTGAAGGTATGGGACCAGAGGACACTGACCCTCTTTTTCTGAGACTTGAGCCACCAAGAAGTAGGGCACGTGGGTCAGTGTCCTCTGGTCCCATACCTTCTACAAACCCTAGACTTTCTCCTCTCTCTCAGTGCTTGACGCCATGGAACAAAGCCATGAAGGGAGGGTTATCATCAAGTCTTACCATTTATTTCTTTATGGGGTTAAACAAGGGCAGAGAGGTCTCTGCCCCACAATGCAACAAAACAGAAAGCAGTACACATACAGAGACTCTCACCGAAACACAGAGGCAGGGGGAAGGGGAACAACTGAATCATAGCCAGGTGAGGGCAGAAGGGACGGGGGACTATTAGGAATCCAGCTTGGAGACTCAGTCATAGGAACTAGTGCAAGAAAGGTCTACTCATGAAGCACAGTGTAGAAAATGACATAAGAAAGCTGCCCAGCTTTGCTGCCTGTGATGGAGGGCAGGGGGGCAGCTGGAGGGGTGGTGGAAGATCTGGGTGGTGAGGGGGACAGGGACAGTCATATGACTTTGAGGTGGAGTGAGGTGCCCCTTTCCCCTGCCACTGGGCAAGGCGCTGGGCTGGTCTAAGCCAGGGGTCTCCTGGGCACTTGGTGATGGGGAAGAGAGGATGGGAGTCTCCAAGGGTCCATTCTTTGGGGCCCTAAGGTCCCCCTTTATTTCCCAGTCCCCTTTCCCCTCCTGAGGATGCAGGAGTTAGAAGGCAGAGCCTAGGGTCTCTCACATCTACAGAAGCTTCTCTGGAAAGGAGCCAGCACCTCTTCCCCTCCCCAGCTGAAAAGAGCACTCTAGGGATGGGGCATGTGCTAGGCCCGAAGTGCTGTGGGCCAAATGGGAGAGAGTGTGGGCAGGGCACGGGGTTCAGAGGAGGGAAACAGGCTGTGACAAATGAGAAAACTGGCAGGGAAGGACTCCCCAGTCTCATGGAGCCTATTTGGGACCCAGCGGAAGTCCTTGAATGATACCCTCTCTTCTGGGGAGGTTTCCCATCTCTCCCCTGCCAACCACTTCAGGCTGTCCCCTCCCCCTCCCTTCACTTGCTGGCATCACAGGCAGCCTAGGACACAGGACCTCCTGGCACCGAAAGCCCCTTGGCCTGTCCCAAGGACACAGTTCTGGCTGCTTTTCTTATCTGCTCTTCTTGGCTTATAAATGTCCCAGGTAATGTGGCCTCCCACTCCCAGGAGATCAACATGAGGCTAATAGCCCCCAAGGGGCCTTGGAGGCCTCATTTCTTGTCTAGCTCTCAGGCCTGACTATTTCCAGTCTCAGCCAAGAAAAGACAGCACATTATCTTTATTCAGTGGGTCCTCTTGCCTGTCTCCGGACCTTCTCCAGGAAGGGGCAGGGGTGCCTGGATCAAGGGACCTGCTACAGGGTGAGGAAGAGTCTGGTTGTTCCACAATTGAGATAGTAACCCATGGGGTCAGGGATGGGAAGAGACAAATACTCTTTGGTAGGCTGGGAATGGGGACAGGGTGGGGACGGGGGAGGCTCATCTCTGGAAAGCCCTGGGGCAATGCCACCAGGTTCTCCTTCATGGAGGCCTGGGCTAGGACAGAATGAGGATGTATGGGGACCCAGGCCAGGCCTGACCCACTGGGCTTAAGTCCCTCCTCCCCATGGAGATCAGAAATGGAAATATTATTGGCCTCAAGGCCAAGATCTCCAGGGCAAGAGCGGCCCTTGGGAGTATGTGCACCTTCTGTAAGATAATGGCCCTTCAGACAGTGGCAGTCTGACCATGTGCTATCAGCCTTCTGTTTCGAGGCCCAACAACAGACTTCCTGTGCTCTTTCCCTGCAGGACTCTTTATGTAACCCTTTCTGATTTGGGGAGCTGTTCCCAAGCCTGCCTCAACACTGATCATCCATCCTCCCCAAGCCAGGTGACTGTAGACCATTCAGTCATTTCTCTAAGCTCTTTGCCCACATCTCTCCCCTCCCTTCCATTCCTCTTCTCTCCTCTCCTCTCTCCTCTTCTCCCCTCCCATACTCTCTTCTCCCCTCCTCTCCTGTCCTCTTCTCTGCTCTCTTCTCCCCTCCCCTCCTCCCTTCTCCACTACCTTACCCTCCCCTACTCTCCTCTCCTCCCCTCTCCTTCTCTCCTCTCTTCTCCCTCTTCCCTCCCCTACTCTCTTCTCCCCTCCCCTCCTCCCTCTCCTCTCCCCTCACCTCTTCTCTACTCTCCTTTCTTCTCTCTCCTCTCCCCTCCCCTCCCCTACTCTCCAGTCCTCCCTCCCCTCCCCTCCACTTCCCTCCTCTCTTCTCCCTCTTCCCTATCTCCACTCTCTCTCACCACTCATTCCTACCCATCATTGCCTAGGGTGGCAGGGCACAGCTTAACTGGGGCCCCGACATAGCCATGACTGTATGCACTTCATCTCCCAGCCTGGCACTTGCCTGTGGTGGCCCCACATGGGGCAAGGTGCGCTGGAGTAGGAGAAGGGCCACTGCACTGTCTGCCATTGCCTATAGGGGTATGGGCAGGAGGGAATTAAGGATCGTGGCAACAAAAGGAATGCGGAGGGGGGAAAGAGTTTCTCCCCTCTGTGCCCCCCAACATTCCCTGCAGAACCAAGGCTGGATGAATAGCCTCCTTCCCTAGGGTCAGGGCTCTCAGCAGGAGTGGATATGTCCAGCCCCCACTCCCCCCCTTTTTTTGCTAAGCCCCATAGATGGGGACCTGAAGGGGGGCACCTGCTGCTCCTGCCTTGTTCTCCCGGATGAGTTTTACAGCTCCCTGGGGCCCTCTGGCCCTTCTGCTGGAGCTGCTTTTGGGGTGGGGATACATTGGGGGTGATGTGTGGCCCCCCATTTCCCCCCGCCCCCCACCTGGTCCTATACCTCCCATGGGAGGAGCCCCTCCCCCTCCCCCTGGGGGGATGGAGCTGATGTCAGTGTGCAGTGGTGGAGGTCTGTCCTCCCTTCCCTGCTGTCACTCTTCCCAAGTCAGGCTCTCATCTAGGGCCGGCAGTGCCTCCAGCCCCAGTCCTCCACTGCCCTGGCTGCTGGAGAAGGACACCATGGTATGGAGGAGCATGAGAACAAGGACATAGAGCCGGATCCTGCTGGGACTGAGGCGGGAGCCCCCGGAGACCGGCAGCAGGGAGGGCTTGTGGCTGATGTGGCTGGGGGGGTCATGGCGGGGGTGGAAATGGTGGTACTGTTGGTGGTAGTGGTGGAAATAGGAGTGGTGGAATTGCTGGTGGTGGGTTTTGGGGGCCTCAGTCTCCTTGAATTTCTTCTTCTCCGACTCACAGGAGACCCACTGCACGTCACAGCACTTGGTTTCCGGCCGCTTTGGCGAAGTATCCAGCAACCCTGCCAATGGATAAGGAAGGTGTGGTGGCGTGCTAAAGGGACAGGTGGCTTTCCTAGAGAGGAGATTTTTCAAAGCTGTGACTGCACTGGTAGCCCTGGCCCAGACTCCTTTCCCCCTGTCCCTTGGTGATTTCCCTTTCTGGATACTTCTCTCCCAGGGATCCCAGACAGTTTCTCGGGCAAGTTGCAGAGAGAGATGGCCCCCGTGCTCTTTGCCCCTGCTCTTCTCAGCTCTGTCCAAACTTGGGGACCTCGCTGCCCACTCTTCAAGGCACTAGGCTTCTTCTAATCTGACTTTCCTGTCGTCCTCTCTGCTCCCACACCCCCAACCTGGTGTCTGCCCTGGGCCCCCAGCCTATTCCCTCCTCGTCATCGACGCTCTGACTTTACCTGTACAGATAAAGCCAGGAAGCCCTCCGTACACCATTTCCTCGTTGTCGGGGAGTATAAAGGGGCACCGGGTCTGCACTTCCAGACAGTACTGATTACAGGGCACCCAGCGCTGGCATTCCTGCTGGGTCACGCTGAAGTATTCGGAGCACAGCCAGGCCTTGTAGACAGCCTAAGGGGAGAGGAAAGAGCGTCAGCCGGGATGCCAGCCCCTTCCTACCTCAAAAGACAGGGATGAAGAGATGTATTTGCCCACCCACCCAACACCAGGGTCCAGGGGGTGGGGGAGAAGAAGGGTGGGGGTCAAAGACCACTAATCCTCCTCTGAAATCTCCCATCTCATAGCCCCAAGTCCCAAGGTCCCTCACCTGCAGTCCTCCAAGGCTTATGTTTTCTTTTCACTGGTAAAATCACAAAACTACTCCCATGTCAGAGCTGGAAGGCATTTTACGGATCATCCCATCCAACCCTACTGGTTTTGTTGACCCCAGGAGGTATCCTGACTTGTCAGGAGTCGCTTACAATGAGGTAAATTTCAGTTCTGTTCCATTCAGCAAACACTTCTTCGGCTGATGGTGTAAAGTTTCTAAATTGAAGAAAGCAGTGAAAGGAATAATCCTTGCCCTCCTTCATTAGGGTGTTACGTGGATCAGATAATAAGACACATGCGAAAATGTTTTTGTAAACTCTGAAGGGTTAGTTTTAACCCAACGTGAAGGGTTAGTTTTAATGAAAACAGGAATCTGCCTTAACCAGAGACCGTATGTGTTTTCAAGCTCTACTGAATCCATGCTCTGTCCTGTCGGCTTCAGCGACGGTGTGGGGCAGATGGCACATTTCGTTTGCAAACGCTCCTTTGCAGTTTCACTTCTCAGTATACTTCCTGTTCCTCATATAGCCCACTCCGACCAGGCACTGGGTCCTCGCTGAGGTTCCCTGCTCTGTATTCTTTGGTTAACATCAGGCCCAGACTTTCTCCACAGTAACCCCAGCTGACATTTTGAACTGAATAAATCATTTTTTTTTTCAATCTTAAAGGGGCATGTGGGTGGCTCGGTCAGTTAAGCATTTGCCTCCGGCTCAGGTCATGATCCAGGGATCCTCGGATCAAGCCCCACAACAGGGAGCCTTCTCCTCCCTCTGCCTTTCCTTCCTGCTCATGCTCTCTCTCTCTCTCAAATAAAATCTTAAAACAAAGTTTTTAAAATCAACTAATTAATTAATTAAATCAAAATACAGTTGACATACAATGTTACATAGTTTCAGGTGTGCAACATAGTGATTCAACAACTCTATGCTATAGCCCCCATGAGTGTAGCTACCATCTGCCACCATACAACAGGATAATACCATTGACTTTAATCCCTGTGCTGTGCCTTTTACTCCTGTGACTTATTTGTCCCGTCACTGGAAGCCTGAATCTCCCAGTTCCCTTCACTCATTTTGCCCGTCTCTCCATTCTCTCCCCTTCTGGCGACCTTCAGTTTGTTCCCTGTATTTCTAGGTCTGATTCTGCTTTGTTTCTTTTTCATTTGTTTTGCTTTTTCAGATACCACATATAAGTGAAAGCATATGTATTTGCTTTTCTCAGTGTGACTTATTTCACTTAACACAATACCCTCTGGGTCTATCCACGTTGTCTCAAATGGCACAATCCCATTCTTTTTATGACTTTTATTTTCATTCTGTTATATTCCATTATACACGCACACACACACATAGACACAGACACCCCATATCTTCTTTATCCATTTATCTATCAATAGATACTTGGGTTGCTTCCATATCTTGGGTGTTGTAAATAATGCTGCTATAAACATAGGGGTGCATATATTTTTTTGATTTAGTGTTTTTATTTTCTTTGAGTAAATATCCATGGACTGGATCCTTTGTACTGGCAACTGTCTTGTGCATTATAAGATACTGAGTGACATTTTTAAAAAAGATTAATTTATTTATTTGACAGAGAGAGATACAGCGAGAGAAGGAACACAAGCAGGGGGAGTGGGTAAGGGAGAAGCAGGCTTCCTGCCAATCAGGGAGCCCGATGCCCGGCTTGATTCCAGGACCCTGGGGTCATGACTTGAGCTGAAGGCAGACACTTAACCACGGAGCCCCCCAGGCACCTCTTGAGCAACATTTCTTGACTCCACCCAGTAGTTGCCAGTCCTACGCTCCTCCCATTTTTGTGACAACCAAAAAATGTCTCTGGCCATTGTCAAATGTCCCTGGGTCCGGGGTTGGGGGGGGGGTGTGTGTCAGAATCACCCCCCACTGAGAACCATTTAGCTAGCTCTTTGCTATTGAAAATGTGGATGTGGACCAGCAACCTCAGCATCACCTAGGAGTTTGTGAGAAGTGCAGGATCCCAGGCCCCACCCCAGACCTGCCACATAGCATATCAACAGGATGCCCAGGCAACTCTCCTGTATGGGGCTAGCCCTGCCCCTAGCCTCCTCATATCTTCAGGGGCACCTTGTCATAGCTGCTTCTCACAGCAAAGGTACTTAGATTTCCATGGGCCTCAGAATCCCCTGGGGTGCTTGTTATATAGATTAGCTTCAAGAGGACTGAGGTGGGCTTAGGAATCTGTATTTTGAACAATAATTCTGGTCATGGTGCTGCTGGAAGCCTTTCAATCATATCAAGAACCACATGGTCAGAGCTTCTTATGTTGACTTTAAACACTTTCAGTAAAATACAAATAACTTCACTGCGAACAGGAACTTTCACAATGCAGCGCCACAGAAGCCTTTTCCAAAGCAGGGGGTGGTGACGGGTGGTGGTGGTGGGTGGTAGTGGGTTGTAGTGCAAATCCACGCCCTGAGGGTGTTGCTTGGTGCTTTGACAGCTCACTGACATCTCACATTTAACATGCTCTAAATCTTACAATGAAGGTCTTCATTGTTGGGTTTTTTTTTTTACTCCAAATCTGCCCTCATTTCCAAGTTTGGACCATTTCAATGAAGTGCCATGGCCAGTTACCCAGGTATTCAAGCCAGAAACCTAGGTGTCAGACTTTATTCCTCTCTTTCTGTGCATCCCTGCATGCAGTCTGTCAGCGAGGCTTGCCAATTCTTACTCCATTTCCACAACTTTGTGCAGGCCACTACTGTCAACTGTACAAGAGTCTCTTATTTGGCCTCCCTGCCTCTACTCTTCATCTTTCCAATCTGCTGTTCATACAGGAGTAACGGTGATCTTCAAACACAACCAGATCCTATTACTCCCTTGTTTCAAACCCTTCAGTACATGTAGAATATAACCCAAATCTTTTGACCACGGACTTCAAGCCCCTGCATAACTTGGCTTCCATCTGTCTCTCCAAACTCATTTCCTATCTTTCCCTTCAAATTCATCATGATCCACATGTACACACACAGGTTTTCTTTCTTTTCCTTGAACATACCCTACTTCTTCCTACCACAGGACCTTGGCTCATACTGTTCTTTTGACTTGGAATGCTCTCCACACCCCGCCCCAGCCTTTTTGCATGGCTAAGTTTTTCTCATCTTTCAGGCCCTGGTTCACAGGTCAAGTCCTCAGAGATGGTCTTCCTGACCCCTCTAGTTAGAGGATGCCTTCTCATTACTCCCTCTTTTTCTCAAGTGTTTCTTCACCACAAGCACGACTTTGTCTGCATCTTCGTTTGGGTTTTCTCAGTCAGCCTCACTAAAATGCATGATGCATGAGAGCAGACAGGGTTTGTCTTATTGACCATTGTGTACTCTGCACAATATACATAAAAAACAGTATGTTGACTGAATGAACAGGACACGTAAATGAGGACCGATCCCTACTCTAGGAGAAATTCCAGTTTCATAGGTAGATGCATCTAATTTGAATCTATGACATATGATCTATACTGTAGGAGAGGTAAACCACGGGCTATTGAAGGGAAGCAAATAGAAAAGCTGGGGAAGATTTCGGTGAGAAGATAACAGTTGAGCTAGAACTTAGAGTAGGATTTTAGATGGGATGGGTAGAGATGAGACCAGGTGATGGAAGTATGGAGGTAAGTAAATTCATGGCATGCTAAAAGAACAGAGAATTTTGTATGAATGGGGTGGGAAGAGTACCAATCTCCTGTGGATAGACATTTCAGTTATTTCCAAGTTCTCACTACTATAAGCAATGCTTTGGTGAATATCTTCATACATATGTCTCTTGTACACTTGTGTTAAATTTTGTTTATACAAGCTCTTAAAAGTGAAATTGTTGGGATAAAATGTATGTGCAAAGGAAGGAGAAGGGAATTAAAGGAGAGTGTAAGAGATCAAGTGAGGGTAAGAGGCAGGGTAAGAGAGAGGTGAACTGGTAAGAGGGAGCCTAAGGGGTAGAAGAAAGTGGCAGTGGGGTAAGAAGGTATGAAAGAGGAATGTGTAAGAAAGAGAGAGTGAGAAAGAGCAGGGAGTTGGAGAGCAAGAAATGGTGGTGATGGGGGTAGACCTGAAGAGAAAGAGCAGAGGAATAAGAGATGGAGGGTAAGGGAGGTACAGGGATGCAGTGAGGGTGAGAGAAGATGAAGGGTTAGGAAGGGAAGGGGGCTAAGAGGGTGGGGACACTAGAGGGTGCAAGAGGGGGTTTGTGAAGAGGAGGGGTAAGAAAGAAGTCACAAAGTTGAGGTTAAGAGTGAGCAGGGGAATTAAAGTGGGTGAGGAAGATGGGGATATAAAAAAGTAGGGATGAGAAGATGGATAAGAGAGCAGAAGGAAGGTAGAAGAAATAAAAGCAAGGCAAGAAAGAAAAGGAGATGCCTAGAGCTAAGGATCCCAGTGCCTCAGAGAATCCCCTCCATCTTTTGGAACTCAGAGTGCCAAGGTGAGGCTTTGTCCACAGGCCTAGCCCCAGTCGCAGCAGCCTGGACCCAAGGTCCTCCTCAATCCTCACTCCAAGTGTGTGGAATTGCTCCCTCTTCCACCGATTGGGTTCAGAGTTCCCTGTAGGATTCTTCCTGGGCTCTTCCAGTTCAATATTCCTGCTCCTATAAGAGAAGGCCCAGCTGGAGTTGTAGCCATCCTCCCAGGCAACTGTGATTGGCCTAATAACAGGGGATGGTGGCTGGGCACTCACCTGTAAGCTGGGAGAGAGGGAGAGAGAAAGGGAGGAAGGGGTTGGGGGGGGGGGGCTTACAGTAGGAATGCGGCCTTTTTCCTTAATTACAAGACCCTCCCTCAAGCCCCATACCCCCTAGTCTGAGTCACCATGACAATAAGTGGATGACAGATTGCCTAAGGAGGACACCAGGCCTGTGGGTGGTTAGGCAGGAACAGGCAATGAGCTAATGAGGGGAATGGAGGAAGAGCAAAAAGGGGCTGAGAGGTAATCCAATTTCTTGGCCTCATAGAGGGCCAGCTGAGGCCACTGCTGGCTCACCTGCTTCAGAGGTGGCCTAGGGTCCTTCTCAAGTGAAAAGTCTGTCTCTCAGGGCTACCATCTGGGCAGCAAGCCTACTTTAGTTTCTGCAGCCCCTTTCCCTTATCGAGCCTAAGTAGCTTGCCCCGACTGATCAGTATGAGGACTGAGCCAGAGGGCACTGGCCTGTTTGGACAGTCACAGGGGGTGGCTTGAATACTCAACCGTAAGGACAGGGAAGAGCTAGGAGAGCTAGGGTTAGGGAAGCTGTGGGGCCTGCTGGAGGTGGGACATGCAGGGAAAAGGAAGAAATGTCTCAGAACCAGACAACAGTCCGTTGGGAGACACTTGAAGATCTCTTGCTCTGGGTCTCTCAACTCTGGCTGCATATTAGAACCACTCAGAGAGTCTTCAAAAAATGCACTCTAGACCAGCAAAGTCAGATTCTTTGTGGGTGGGACCCACACTTACATAGTTTTTCAAAACATCCTAGGTAATTATAATACGCAGAGAGCTATCAGATTAGCCCCTCTAGTTGCATTTGATAGATGATGAAACTGAGGCCCAGAAAAGGGGAAATGACTTGTCTGTAGTCACATAAAATAATGGCAGAGGGAGAAACTTGAAACCTTGTTTCTTGGCTCTCAGTCCATGGTTCTTAACAGACAATCTTACCGATGACTGTGAATTCCACACTCAGGGACAGGGCACACAAAGGCATGCATGGGGGAGGACAGCTAAGAACCAGGCTGGCTCTGGGCTTTCAGGCTCTTCAAACTCCAGCCTTGGCAGAAAAGCCTTCTGCATCATGTGCTGTCCTCTAAGCTTAACCATCCTGGACCTTCCAGGTAGTGGCAGAGGATGGGTGGGGTTGGAAGACTTGACCCAGCAGTGCCCTCCTTTTCCTACAGAACCCCCTTTCCCACCTCAGTCAGGCCACCACTGGGCTCAATCAAGTTCTGGCTGCTGCAGCCAAGTTGCTATGGGAACTGGGAGGGGAAGGAAGCAGGGAGTGACTAGAGGGAACACCAATTAACCCAAAAAGGAAGCTGGGAAGGCTATCCCACCCCTCCCCCCAACTGGGCCACTAAGCCACTCTTGAAATGGGAGCGGGAAAGATGAGAAACCCTCCTGGGCTCTGTAGCTGCCAGTTTAGAGAGGACCAGGAGAACTGAGAAAGGCTTACCTTCATCCTTCCTGGTTTGTAGCCCTGGCCAGGGCATCCTCACCCCTATGCTCCTTTGGAAAGAAGTGACTGACTTCTCCTGGCCCCCATGATGCTGTGTGAATCCACACAAGTGAGTATATACACACACAGCACCCAAACCGAAGATTCAGGGCCAGAGGGTTTAGAAAGAGGCCATCCTGGACGTCTTAGTTTAATAGCTGGAAAACCATCTAGAGAGGAGAGCTCTGTTCTTGCCAGCCAGAAAGTCAGCAGTTTCCTTCTTGGATTCCAACTTGCTAAGGTCCCTAGGGCCTGTTTACCCATCCAAAATCCTCCCTGCAGACCTTCTCTTTATGGCAGCTTGTTTTCTTAATGGACTCCTGGGACCCTTGGCCAGGAGCTACAGCTGCAGAGCCTGTGGAGGCAGAGCAACAATCTGGGCTGGACTTGGGGATGAAACCCACCATCCACAGCACACAAGTAACCACCCCACCCCCATAATTTACCTAGGAGAAACTGAGGCCCAGAAAAAGGGATTGGTTTAGCCAAGTTGGAGGTATGCAAGAAATCAGCTACAAAGCCAGGATTAAAACACGTCCTCTGACAACTAACCCCATGCCTCTTTGCACCACATCCATCGGTACACCTAGAATTTTGTGAGGTACCTCCTAGGGCAGGGTCCGAAAAGAACCACATGGTCCTATTCCTGATTCTGGGGTTTCAAAGAAGTGGATCAGGACAGGGTAAGGTCAAAGTCAGTCTCCAACTCAGGGAAAAGAGATCATGGACATAACTGAAGATAGCTGTAGTTCATTGGGATTGGCAGAGTCAGACTGGGATTAGAGGCATTACAGGGCAAATCCACGTGGATGATATGGCTCTGCTTAAGTGGCTATAAAAATAACCAACAGCTTTCCTGCTTCAGAGAATGAGCAGTCATGGGTTCAAGTGCTTTGGCCTGGCCTGGAGGAAAGGCAGGGGAGATGGCTGGAGAGGTGGGTAAGAACTTAAAGCCAGTGCAGTTCCAGAGGGACCTTGCACCTCCAAACTTCCCAGGCCATCCACTCAAAGGCCAATGGCTGGGTGGGCCTGGCTTGGCCAGGGGTTAGTCTGGTCAGTGGAAAAGTGGTGTTCCTAATGCAGGGGTAGCTCTTAAGGAGCCTGGCTGATTCATATCAATCAGATGAGCAGCGGAGGCAGGTTCATGACCACTCTGGAATGGAAGGGACTGTGAAAGTCATCACTCCACTTCCCTGTCTGCTGTTGGAATTTCCACTCCAACATCACTACCAAGTGCTATTGTCACAGGGCACTTACTCTCTCCTAGAGCAGCCCGTATCTTTAGACAACTCTAGCAGTTAAAGAAGTTCTCCCTTCTTTCCAGCTGAGATAATGCCTTTCTATGGATTTACCCATGGCTCTTACTAGACCTACAGTCAGCTTCCTGTCCTCCTGGATAGCCCTGCAGTTATTTGTAAACTTCCCTGAGTCAGATCTTCCCATTCATTTGTCAATGCAGGGATCACTTTCTGAACATCTTCTGAATATCTGGCACTGCAATGAGGGGATACATATGATAAAGATGAGTAAGATAAGATTGCTATCTTCAAGAAGAAGGAGAGACAACCATGTGAATCAATCATTATAAGTCACTGTGCTAAATAGTATGTACTTGATACAGTGCGAGCATAGAGGGAGGGGTGATCAACTGTATTTTGAATGCTGAGGATAGGAAAACATCTCCATGTGGAGGAGGTTTGAGTTGGGACTTGGGAAAAAATTGGAAGAAGTTCGCTAGGCAGAATAGGGCAGGAATAAGCGTACTTGGAGCAAAGGAATCAGCAGGTATAGTGCTGGGTTCAGACACTGTAGGTAGTTTAGCTTAGTTAGAGGCTGCAAAGGGGGGTTATAATGGGAGGTGCAGTTGTAGAGGAAGGCCTTACCCATATTATGATATACTCTGGATGCTGAGGAGGAGATGGGCTTCATCTTATAGATAATTGAAAGCTTTTTATGGGTTTTATTTTATTTTTTAAAAGATTTTATTTATTTATTTGACAGAGATCACAAGTGGGCAGAGAGGCAGGCAGAGAGAGAGAGAGAGAGAGAGAGAGAGAAGCAGGCTCACTGCCGAGCAGAGAGCCCAACATGGGGCTCGATCCCAGGACCCTGGGATCATGACCTGAGCTGAAGGCAGAGGCTTAACCCACTGAGCCACCCAGGCACCCCAAGCCTTTTATGGGTTTTAAATAACATCTTTTTAAAAGATCATATGTCACTTTTGTGGCTAACTTTTTAGGCTATGCCTGTAAGTGTGGATGGTGGAATATAGGCATCAAGACCACAGGTAGGGTGACAGGAAACTATTTCAATAATCTGAGTGAGAGATGTTGGGGACCTCAACTAAGGCAGTAGCATACAATTAAGAAATGGAGAAAATTGGCTTTGAAAAAAAAAAGAAATGGAGAGAAGGCTCGGATGTGAGAAGAGAGGTCAAGGAGGTAGGATCAACAGGATAACTTATGGAGGTAGGGAATGAGGGAGGGGTCCAGGATGACTACCAGGTTTCTGGCTTGGGTGGCAGGATAAATAGTAGTTTCATTCATTACAGAAGGAAATCAGGAGGTAGAGTAGATTTGGGAGTGAAAAAGATGAATTGTTTTTTTTAACATATTGACTTTGAAGTATATGTGGGTCAGCTAGGTAGAAATGTCAAGAAGACAGTTGGACATAATGGTCTGAGCTCAGAAGGAAGGTCTGGGCCAGAGATAAATTACCAAGGGATAAGGGGTTAATCATTAGAAACATGGTAGTATACTTCCTCTACCCTTTGAAATTAGGCATGACCCTATGACTTACTTTGGCCAATGAAATGTGAATTGAAGTGATGTGGATCACTTTTCAGGAGAAGCTTTAAGGGTTGGCATGTGATGTGGCATATTCTCTTCCCTCTGCTGCTGACTGTAGAAGCAGTGTTGAAACAGACCCTCCACTAGCCTGGGTCTCTTGGTGACTATCATGAACAGATGCTCCCTGCTGACCTGTTTTGGACATGTTTTGTGAGCAAGAAATAACTGTTTGTTGTGATAAGCTTCAGATGATTAGGAATTGTGTGTTGCCACCGCAAATCCTAGCTCACCCTGACTGATAAAGCAAGAGCGGAAGCCAAGAAGTGGATGATATTGCCTAGGGAGAGTGAGCACAAAAAGAAAAGGACCAACAGTGCATCCCTGGAAAACACTAACATTTAAGGGAAAGGTGGAGGAAAGGAATCTGATGAAGATGATGAGGGAGTGGCCTAAAAGATTAGAGGAGAACAGAAAAGAGTAGCCCAAGGTCATTCACAGCCTGCAGGTCAAGTTGGGGAGAAATTTCTAGGACTAGGTGGGAGAGTAATTTTCTACCATCAGTGTATACAGCCTATTTCTTATATGAATAAGGTTTTCATTCTAAGGGGATGTGGGGGGAAGAACATTTGGGTTCTAGGGGCTATACATGACCATTTCCACTCTCCAGTCAAAGCACTCCCTTCCCACTTACCTCTAAACACACACACACACACAGAATTTAATTCTGTAAATTAGGGGATAGGGGAGGAGAGAGTTTCCAAGAAGAGGGAGTGATCAGCAAATGAGGACTTAGAAACATGATGGCAGTCCCATCATGGTGAGAATGGTTTCAGTGGAGCAGTGGCAGCAGAAACCAGACTGTAGCCAATTTAAAAGCAAATGTAAAGGAAGGAAAATGGAGATAGCAATGTGTAGACTACTCTTCTAAGGAGCCAAACATCCCCATTTTTTTTCAATTATTTCATAGGATGTGGTTTCCAGTTCTCTCTTCTATCCTGGGTGTTCATATTCAGATGAGTTCCTATTTTTCTGTGTCCCTTGCAACAGAACTCAATTCCCAAACAGAGTTTATCAACATAGTCAAGTAGAAGTATCAGCCCTCCTGACCTGGAAGCTCTGTTTCTGTTAAGGCAGCCTAAGACCACCTTTGCTCTCCTGGGGACTGCCACTTTGTTTGGTAATTATTTGTTTGGTAATTCAGTGGAGAGAGATGGAAAGAGATAAGGCCCACCTGGAGAGTGGGATCAAAGGCACAGCCTGGATAGAAGTCCCTGCAAGGAGCCCAAGCCTTCTAGTAAGACATCTGTATAAATTAAATCCTGGAAACTGTAGGCTCCCTGACGACAGGGATTGTATCTTACTTATCTGTGCATTGCCCTTAGTATTTCACAAGGAGCTAGGTATACAGAAAAGGTGCTTGCTAAGTACTTGAAATCTGAGCACTTGAAAATGAGGCCTCCAACAACTAGCTCAGATTGGAGTAAGGTGGAGACCTACAATAAAAAGGTAGAGGTAATGGGTTATGTGTTGATGTGTTTGCATGAATTTTATAGCTCTGATGGGGAAATTGGACATGTATTAGCAAAAAGTCATACAGAACTAAGCAAAATGAGGCAAATATTAACTCCAGGAAAACAAGTTGACTAAGGAAGGAAATGTAATCCAGTATTCTACATGACTCAGCTGTGAACAATATTCATAGTCCTAAGAATGTAAAAATGGAATCTTGATAAAATCAGAAATTGTGATATGCCAATATTGGACACATGAAGGGAGGGGAAGTATGTGTGCACATACAGTGCTGCTGGTAGTAAGAGAACTAAATTCTCCTCTAATAAAACAAAGTCAATAGATACTTAAAACAAAAAACTCAAGATATTGTAGTATTGGCATGCCATTTTGAAATGCGGAGGTGAATATCAGAAGAAACAGCTAAGAGATTTGGAAATATTTAATTCTGAAGAGTGAGGCTCAGGGCTTGAGCAGAAGGCTTCTGTTTTAAATATAAGCACTGAGATCTATAGTTATTGTTTGAAAGACATTAAATTATATATATGTGTGTGTGTATTGTGTGTGTATATGTGTGTACATATATATATATATAAAATTTACACACGTACACACGCACTGATATTTAAAACAGACAAGTCAAGAAACAGTAGTATTGGCATACCATTAGAAATGTGGAGATAAATATCAGAAGGAAAGAATGTCAAGTGTTTAACTCTGAAGAGTGAGTATACATATGTATACTCAATACTTTGATAAAGTGAAAATGAAACAAAAATGCTTCCTTGCATCCATGAACCTTCAAGACAATAAAACAAAAATGTCTAAGACTTAATCTGACCAACTTCACCAGATTCAGCCCCAAAGCCCCAGGCCCCACACAGCCCAGTCCTGGATCATCTACTCCATCCCCACTGCCTGGGCCATGGGCTTGGGCCAGGTTAGCTTAACAAGCCAACAGAACTTGAGTGGTCCTATAGCCAAAGAGAGGAAATGATGTGAGAGGACAGGAGCTTTGGGGGCTTCTGTGCCCAATGGCTGTGCAGGCCACCACAGGAATGTTGCCAGCGAGACAGTGACATCTGTAGCTTCCTTTGAGCTGCACACAGACATGTGCAGCATAAAATTCCACTGCCCCCTCCAGACACAGCTGTCTGCTATACATTGCTAGCCCTGGGCCCAGGCCCAGAAAGCAATCTCTAGCCTTCAACAGGGATCATTGTGAAACCAGCTCCCTGACCATGCCTTACCTCTTTCTCCAAATGCGGTACCCTGATAGACAGATGAGAGGCTGGGGAGAACAGAGACCTGATAAAAGAATATGTCAGCTGTGCTTGGTCTCTAGGGATGAGGTGAATCAAGGCTTTGGAGTCCTTCCATCTCTGCCTCTTTCTTCCCCTACCTAAGCATGTCTTTGTGTCCTCACTCACTAGAGTCCCACCAGTTGCCTTCTGGCTCCCAATCTCCCACTCCCATGCCAGACACTTCACCACCTGCTCCCAAATTACCTTTCTCTTCTCCTAAGCAGTCCATCCCAGTGTTGTCAATCTCAATTGGGTATTCAACAGTCATTTGGATGAAACACATCTAATTAGAGTGAGAATAATACTGGCTGCCATTTATTAAGTGCTTGCTATATGCCAGGCTCTGTTCTAAGCAACTGACATTTATTAACTCATTGAATGCTTGCAGCCACCTCCTGAGGTGGAGACATATTTATGGATGACAACAGGAAGGACCAGAGAGTTTATGTAAATTGCCCAAGGCCACACAGCCAGTAACAATAATGGTGGCTACCATTTCGTGAGCATTTTCCATCCCATAGGTACTGTAGTCTTAAGAGGTTAGCATGTTGTATGTCCTTTAAGCATCACAATGACCCTACTTCTTAATTTCAAATGTGAAGAAAGTGAGGTTCCGAAAGAGTGAAAGAACATGTTCAAGGTCTCAACAACTAGTTTATAGAGAAGACAGATTTCAGAGCCTGATCTACCTGGATTTCAGTGTCCAAGCTCTTATATGCCCTGTTGCCCCTTGGCGGTCTCTCCATTTCACTATTAGCATGGAAGGAATTAACTTGTTACTCAAACAAATCTTTTTGATGGACTTGCAGGTCAAGTTGGGTAGAAATTTCTAGGACTAGGTGGGAGAGTGATTTTCTACCATCAGTGTATACAGCCTATTTCTTATATGAATAAGGTTTTCATTCTAAGGGGATGTGGGGGGAAGAACATTTGGTTCTAGGGGCTATACATGACCATTTCCACTCTCCAGTCAAAGCACTCCCTTCCCACTTACCTCTAAACACACACAAACAGAAACATGCCCTGGGAGATGAAGATGTTGAAATGAGGCAATTACTGCTTTGCTTCATCCAAACCCACCAGCTTCCTACCCAGAGCCAAAGGCTCGCTATTTCTGCTTTAATCTTTGGCAACTGGCGAAGGGAGGGCAGATATCTCCCCACAGAAGGGCTTTCTTGCCTTTGGACACTAGCTCTTCTGTTCTGGATCCTATCATTTAGGGACTTCTGGAAATGCCTTGCCCTGGAAGACTCCAGTGCAAGAGTCCATTTCTTCAGAAAGGCCTCAGGGCATTCTACCTAATGGCTCCCACCCAGCAAGCCCCAGAAATGTCTGTATTGCCAAGCCTTTGCTCGAGTCAGATGGAGAGTCAGCTATGGCTGGGTTCTGATTCTGGCCCTGCCAGTGGCTAGCTTTGTGCACTTGGACAAGTCACCCATAAGGAGTCGGGGACTCAGCCACTAAGTTGCGGCTAATGAGCAACTGTGGCTAATGCGGCTATGAGCAAAGAACTCTCCCTCTCTGGGCCTCAGTGTGGATCCAAGAAAGTGGTCTCTAGGGAGGCAGCCTATGTGATGGGGTCAAACATCTTTAAACTCCATCCTGTGGTCGAATCCCAGGTCTGCTCTTACCAGTTATGGGACCTCAAGCAAGTGACTTAAATTCCCTGATCTTCATTTTCCTCACCTGCAAAATGGAGAGAATAAAAGCACCTATCCTTACCTTTCTATAAATTACGTCTGTAAAGCAACCAGCACAAAGCTTTACCTATAGTTTAATTGCTCTCGCACAGACTGGGCAGTACCATGGCCTTCTGGCAATCAAATCCCTGGATTTGATATGGATTCAAATCCCAGCTGCAACTCTTACTAGCTGAATGACCTTGGGCTAGTTATTTAACCTCTCTGAACCTGTCTTCTCCTAAGTAAAATGGGGATATGTATTTTTGCACTTCACAAGGCAGACGTATGAATTAAGGGTCTGGGATAGTTCTTTTCTTTCTAATTCCTTCCTTTCAGTTCTAAGATTGAAATAACAAATGAGAAAAATAACAGCCACAAATGGCATCAGAAAAAGGCTAAAATCATTAATACCTATAAAAGAGTACATAAAAATCAATAAAAAAAACACAAGACACCAACAGACAATTCACAAAACAGGCAATACAAATGGCCTATAAACAAGAAAAATAAATTTTTGACCTAAGGAATGCAAATTAAAAGCCAATGCTATACCATTTTTCAACCCCAAATTAATAAAGCTTTAAAAATAAGATGCTCGATGGTGGAAAAGGGTGGCAAATTAGCCTCATGCTTTCTGTGAAGGTATACACTAGAATAATCCTTGTGGAAAGAAATTTGGTAAGAAAGAAATTTGTATGTCAAGAGCCTTGAAAAGGTTAATACTCTTTTATTCTGTTAGAGGAGTCCCAAGTGTTCATCCTGCGGAATTAATGTTTATGCTCCCATTTGTATGCAAAACAAAGGAAAGAAAAAGTCATTGTGTGTGCAAATGTTTATGTAAGCTCAGAGAGAGGGGCGGAAGGATACACACCAAATTGTTAACATCAGCGACCTCAGGGCAGTGGCACTGGGAGGATTATTAATGTTTTCTTTGTAAACCTCTATATTGTTAGATTTGGTACTATGAGCATGCATTATTTTGTGATTCGAGAAACTCAGCGAAGTAGAGAAATAAGAAAAATATCATTGAAATAGCATTTATTAAAAAAAGGAATCATAGATCTGATAGAGATGTATGAACAAAGATATTCATCACAGCATCAATTCTAATGGTAGAAGTTGGAAGTAAAGTAAATATCTTGCAGTAGGGGACAACTTAAATAAATTGCACTATATTCATGTGATAGGATATTGTACACTCCTCAAGACTGATGTTTTTGAAAATTAATTACATGGAAAGATGCTCAGTATAACTTTAACAATAACTGAAAAAGAGCAGGGTAAAAAAAAACTATGATTTCAACTATGTAAAAATAGATAGTCATCTCTCTTAGGGTGGCTCTTATCAAAACCTGTAAGATAGTAAATGTTGGGAAGGATGCGGAGAAATTAAGAACCCTTGTGTGTGGCTGATAAGAAAGTAGAATGGTACAGCCGCTGTGGAAATCAGCTAAGTGCTTCCTCCAAAAGTTAAATGTGGAGTCACCATGTGATCCAGCAAGCCCACATCTAGGTAGGTACCTCAAACAATTGAAAGCAAGGATCCAAACCAATACTTGTATCTCAAAGCCCATAACAACATCATTCATGATAGACAAAGGGTAAAAGGAAAGGAAAGCATATATCCACACAAAAGCTCATCCATGAATGTCCAGAGTAGCTTTATTTGTAATTGCCCAAAGGTAGAAATAACCCAGGTGTCCATAGAGATGAATGGAGAAACAAAATATAGTATATCCAGACAATAAAATATTATTTGACCATTAAAAAGGAAGGAAGTGCTGATACAGGTTACAACACGGATGAACCCTGAAAACGTGATGTTAAATGAAATAAGCCAGACACAAAAGGATAAATAGTGCGTATTCCACATAGATGAGGTTCCTAGGTGAGTCAAATTCATAGAGAGAGAAGGAAGGATAGAGGTTACCAGGGGCTTGGGGAGGGATGAATGAACGCAGTTATTGTTTAATGGGTACAGAAGTGGATCCATTCTAGAAATGGATTGTGGTGGTGATCATACAACATTGCCCCTGATCTGTACACTGAAAAGTGATTAAAATGGCAAATTTCATGTTATGTATATTTTACTATAATGAAAAAACTACGAAGATATATATATATCTTCATATATTCATGTATGTATATATACATATATATGTATATATACATATCAGGGCGCCTGGGTGGCTCAGTCAGTTAGCATCTGACTCTTGATTTTGGCTCAGGTTGTGGTCTCGGGGTCCTGGGATGGAGCCCCATGTCTGGCTCTGTGCCTGGCAGGGAGCCTGCTTGGGATTCTCTCTCTCCCTCTCTCTCCTTCTACCTTTTCCCCACTCTCACTCTCTTTGTTTCTCTCTTTCTGAAATAAATAAAATCTTTAAAAAAAGGTATGTCTCTACACATGCCACAAAAAGACATATTAGAAGGAAATACACTATAACATTAAGAGTGTCACTGGGACCTTTTACCTGTTATACTTCTATTTTCCAGAATTTCTCAAAGATTTTTTTTTTTTTTTTTTGTAATTGGAAAACAAGCGTGTTTTCCAATTCTGGAGGGCTGACTCATTTGGAAGTTCTAGTTGAGTCGAACACTAAGCAGACACGTTTGCCTTTCACAGATCTGCTAGGTCACCAGGCTATCTGAATAACCAAATAAACTTCTAGGAAATAATGGGAAGGCCCACCACCATGCCATGTCCCTCGGCAGGCAGGCGGGCAGAACTTGGTGAGCTGGCACTTCCTTCTACTCCCAAGAGAAGCCTAGGCATCCTAGGCCAGGGCTCATCAAAACAGTGGCATGGGAAGTGGGTGTCCAAAGCTCAGGACAGGTGTCAGCATGCTCTGGGGTGACAAGGTTTCACTGTTTCCAGGACCAGTTCTCCCAGCAGGTGCTGAGTGGGGCTCGGGCCTGCAGTAGGCCTGCCTAGGAGGACCTCCTCCCCTCCTGTACTGGTTGGTCCTTCCAGTGGATGAAGCCTCCAATAGTACAGTTCCTTCCCTCCAGGCAGGGGAAGCCTAGCTCCTCCCATCTCTTGTGTAGAGCCTGCAGAAAGAGGAGGGAGCAAACACCTCCCTTCCTGGTGCCCATCCTCTGTCAGTCTCCCAGGAAGATACCAGTGACTGTCCCTGGGTCTCAAGGACAAGAGACTGGGGTGCTGAACAAAGAGGATGCTGGTGGGTCCCCACTTTGCACCTCAGCCACTCCAGGGAGGCCCACGCTGCCAGGAGGCCTTGTTGGACCTCCTCTGAGGTCAGGGTGGCCTTGCAGCCCAGTCTTTCAGTAGCCAGCTGGGCACTGCTTCTGACAGCTGGAGGAGATCATTAACATTTTCTTTGTACATGTGTGCTCCAGCGAAAGAACAGACAGACCTGATTTTGTATCGCAGTCCCCCCACCTTTTGGCTATGTGACATGGGTGGGTCACTTGCCCTCAATGAGCCTCAGCTGTTTCGTTTGCAAAGTGGGGATAATTATAGTTGCTGCCTGCTGGGATGATTGGATTGAAGTGAATCTATGGACACAAAGAAAGCCCCTGTCATCTCGCAGGCCCTCAAAAGCTTGCAGTTTTCTTTCCCCCTTTCCCTTTTTCCCCCCTTTCTTCTTTGGCGCCCACCTGCCTAGCCTTCTAGCACAGAGACCTGTGGCCCAAGTTCCAGCTCCCTTCTCCAGGATCCATTTGAGCAAGAGCTTTGGTCCTGGCAGCCCCTGTCACTCTATAGCAACTCCTTCCCTCCCCGGAGCCAGCTGCAGCTCACCTGTGCCCTTGCACTCCCCTCTAAGCACCTACCTGGCTCAAGGTGTCAAAAATTCAGGCTTTTCTGAACCTCCTCCATGCCTAAGGAGAGAAGTCTGATCCGGCATTCCTGGCCACCCACATAAACTCTGGTCTAAATGCCTGTAACTGCAGGAGCACAACATACCCATTCCCCTGAGACCTCCCAGGTCAGCATTGGACAATGGTGCTTCTGGCAGCCTGTATTAGTCTAGACCCCTCAGCCGATGCCCCTGGCTTTCCAGACAAACACCTGCAGCTGGAGTCCGCATGTGGCCAAGATGTGAGCTAAGGTGGGGGTCGGGGACAGGTCTGATGTCAGGTCTGCATGGCCACAAAGCAGGTAAACAGCCTCAGACAGCGGGAACACAAAAGAACCACCTGGAGGGAGAAGATTTTCTAGGGCAAACCCCCACCCTTGAGCCTGAGATGTCCTCCTACATCCCCACCTACACACAAAAGGGTGGGGGTGCACTTTCCATGAGGTACCAGAGCCTGGGGAGGAGACGACATGCCCCCATAGGACTTAGAAGCACCCTCTCGGGCTCTTGAGGTGTTCAGAGATCTTTGACCCTCCTTTATTGTCAGCCCCGCCCACTGTCTTCCCTTTCCTCACCCCCATCTTCACTGCCTCCACTGTGTTCAGCAGACTCTTCCAGCCAGACCATGAGACTAGGTGGGAGGCTGCTGGGCTCCCTTCCTCCACCTAGCTCCCCCCATCCCCACCTTCAGGAGATACCAGTGTATCCTTCCTGGAGGTTCCCGTTGCTATGGTGACTATAGTAGTCAGGCACCAGCCTGTGGGAAGGATGGGAAGTAGCTATGAAGAAGACTGTGTGTCCGTGTGAGTGTCTGTCTGTGTCAAAGTGTTTGTGCAGGCACACATACACATGTCTACACTGAGCAGGGAGGGAAAATAGCAGGGAGGACATGAAAGCAGAAAAGGGGGTGGAGGGAGGGAGGGGACAGAAGAGGGGACCAGAAGACAGAAGGGGAGGCAGGAGAAGGCATGGAGATAAGGGAGGTGAAGTGTGAATGGGATGTGAGAGATGCAAAGGGTGAGGGGACACGGAGGTTATCAAGGGCGAGAGGTACAGTGCAGGGTTGAGGGGCTTAGGGGGAGCCCAGAAGAATGGAAAGACATGGGGTAAAAGTTGGGAGGGGTGTGTGGTAGAGGTGGGTGATGAGGGCAGTGGGGTGGGATGGGAGATGGGTTGAGGGGCTGGAGGTAACTGTTGGGAGAAGCAGGGGTTGGAGGAGTGTAGGGGTGAGGATCAGCAAGTGAGGTGTGGGGTGTGGTTTGGGAAGGGTCTAGGGCGATCTTCTAAGAAGAGATCGGAAATGTTGTGGGGTCACTGGTATGTGGATGGGAGGTGTTGGGCATGGGCTAAAATTTGGGAAGACTATGGGGGGTAGGGGTGGGTCAGGATGGGGGTGAGGTGGTCTGGAGAGGTATGGGCAGCATGAGGTCACTTTCTCCTCCCACATTTAATCCACTGTGTCCTTGGCTGAGCTACACACATTGCCTCTTCTCTGTGCCAGTCTTGTCCCAGAAGCCCAATGCTCACATTCCTGGGCAATGAAATTCTGTGGATTTAGAGGCTCCTCCCCAGGGGAGGCTTTGCCATGGTTCCCAGGAGGCCACGTCTTGACTGTCTCCCGCTTCCACTCCACCCCCACCCCTGCCCCAGCTCCCGCACGGCCCAGGGCACCCTCTTTGCCCCTGAGAACCCTGGGTCAGGGAGGCCAACTGTGGGGCTCAATTCACAGCCTGAGAGCTTGGGTGACAACAGGGACCACTGCCAACTTAGAGCGTCTGCCCTTTGCCCAGTGACCTGAGCTGCCTGCTCTCAGCATCAGTATTAGCCCAGGAGTCCTGCTTGGCAGGAAGGCTGTGGCAGGTGGGAGGAGAAAGGAAGGCAGCAAGGGAGAAACAGCTGCCAGCCAGAGTGGAGGAAGAGCAAGGCCCCAACGGGTACGGGCAGAAAGCGAGGCGCTGGCTCTGCTGGCAGTCCCCCCTCCTCTGTGTGGAGGTATCAGCCCCCTCACAGCCCCCTCACTGCCCCCTCCTATCCAGGGCCGCTGTTCAGGGAGCAGGCTCTGCCTGTGAGCCTAAACCCTGCACTGAAGCAGTCCTCAGAGGTCACCTGTCCAGCTCCTCCCATAACCCAGAGTGAGAGTCGTCTCCACAGCATTTCCTCCAAGGGTCTCCCTGAGCCAGGCCAAGTCAGGCCAAGACGTTTGCTCTGAGCAGAAGCTCACTTCCTCCCAGGGCAGTCTGTTCCCTCTTTGGATGGAAAAGCTGGTAACTGAGCCACTCCGATGTGCCAGGCCTAGGTCCTGTGCAGACTTGTCAGTAATAATGACCTCACAGGGTTCATATGATGAATTAGCTCCAGTTTACAGATGAGCAAAGTGAGGCTCAGAGATTCAAAGGACCTAGCTCAAGGTCACACAGCAAGGGACAGATAGATAAAAGAGCTGGGTCTGACCCCAGGACTTTCAAACTACGACGTCCCTATGGGGCTCAGCAGGACCTGCTTCTTCGGCACCATGACAACTCTTCTGCGGTTTGAAGTCAGAGACCACACCTTCCTGAGTTGTCTCTTCTCCTGGTGAAACAGCTCCTTCCACTCTGTCCAAGAGAACCTGGGTTCCAGCCTCCTCCCCACCTGTTCAGTGTGAGATCCAGAATGAAATGCACAGTCTGCCAGGTGGGTTCAGGCCTGTCCGAACAGAGTAGAATTATCACATCCTTTCTCGGTATCAGCCTTTACTTCTGTGGCCCGATGGCTGATAAGAGAGCGAACTGTCCTTCTCTTGGTCTTCTATCCCTTCTGGGATCAGAACCATGAGAGAAGAAGGCAGAGTTTTGTTTTCATTTCTACCACTCCCCTAGTCACACTGTCCTAATTTGGAGCCAGAGAGGGGCAGAGGTGGGGGAAGAGGGGATGGGAACCAGGCAGGGGCGAAGCAGGGCTGGGAGGATGGAGAGCTGTGGGGGGAGGGCGTGAGGTGGTTGTCTGGCAGGGCTGGGAGGGAGGGCCAAGGGGAGGGGGAGGTGAGGGCTTGGGGGTTGTGTGCACAGGGAGATAAGGGCTGGGGTGGCCTGGGGTTGCAGGAGGCCAGGGTGGGGATAGGCATTGGCCAGCCTAACTTAACATCCCCTGCTGTGCGAGAGGAAGTCAGTCGCACATTAAGGAAATGTTGCAGCTGGTACTAAATTGGGAGGTGTCACAGGCAGCAGTGAGGACAGGTATATGATTTGTGGGGCCCCCGGCATGGCCGAAACAGGGACAGACGCTGCTGAGGGAGAGAACAGGGTTTCTGGAGCTGCTCAGGAAAGATCTGACTGAGACACTTAGGACAGGGCCCCAGGGCTGGGGTCACCTGGGCCTGGAGCAGAGGCTCCAAGCTTGGTTTCCAGAAATAGAGGAAGCCTCCTCATCCTGGCCTGGGCTATGGGCTCTCCACAGGGGGTGGGGGGGAAGCTTTGTGGATGAGGCGTCATCTCCAAGGGATCCCCTTTCGGATAGAGGCTAAACAGGAAAGGGCTTGGAGCCTGGGGGCAGGCATGGGAATGGACAAAGAGTACTGGGATAGAGGTGGGGTGAAGGGAGAGGAGCTGTAGCTAGGAGCAGAGCAGGGCTTCCTTTCCCCTCTGTGCCCATAATACAGCTGGAATCCAGAGTCCTGTGGGTCTAGGCCTCGATAGAGGGAGTGGGCGCTGGAGAGGAGTGGGAGACACCAGGAGGAAGCAGGCACTGCCCTTCTCCCAGCACAGCTGGCAGCAAGAGAGCAGACGGAGTTCAGTTGAGAGGGAGAGCAAGAGAGTGACAGCGACAGCAATAGCAGCAAGGAGACAAAGGAGAACAGGGAGGGCCCTAGCCATGGGGAACTTGATGGGAGGCTACGGCAAAAGCAGGCCTCCGCTCCTCTGCAGAACACACTGGTTGGAAGCCTGGCACTCCTGCTCATTGGCTCAGTGGCCTCAGGGCAAACTGCTTGATCCCCCTGCACCTCAGTTTCCTCATCTGTAAAATGGGGATAATGGCACTGGTATTGCCACCCTCTCTGGGCAGTTGTGATCTCGTCAGATCTCTGACAGAGGTTACAACCCTAAGCATAATGTCAATGTCAGGTGTCATATTATCACTGCAAAACACTATCAGCTATCTCTTCCCATTGAAATCTCACAAAAGACTCAGGATGTGGGCAGAGCCAGGATCATGGGTCCCATGTTACAAATGAGGAAATGGAAGCTTAGGGAAGTGAAGTGACATGCCCAAGGTCACACTGCTAACAAGTGGTAGAGGGGATGAGGCCTCCTGAATCCAAGACATCAGTTTGTCTTTCTCCTCCATCAAAGCGCTTGGTAAAAATAATTAATACAGGGGATTATTATTGAGTGTGGGATTGGACAGAGCCTGGAGCCAACTACAACATGGGGGGGAGACCCATGGGAAAGTTGTGGTGTGGTCTCTCAGTCATCCTGGTGGCCGAAGGGAAGGAAAATGATCAGGGCCGGGGGACTAGAGGGAAGGCCACAGAGAGCGACATCCTTTATTCCATCTGCCATGGACCACATCCCTCTATTCTCACTGAGTGTGTATCTGTGGCTGACATCAAGGGTGTGTGTATCTGTCTCTATGACAAAATGTGTCCTTCTTCATGTTCTTCCGCCTGCCTGTGTGTCTCTGGCATTGGAGACAGATAATCCGTGTGTGTGACAGGGTGTCTGCCTCTCTGGCACTGTTTGTGGGTGTGACGACCTCTCTCTATCCCTGCATGACTTTGCCTGGGGTGGCAGTGGTTGTGTATGGCAGTGTGTGTTTGTCTATCCGTCTGTACACCTTTAAGAAGTGGAATATCTCATTTGGTAGTGTGAGTGAGGCAGTGAGTCAGCTGAGGCTGAGGGAGGCGGGAGGGAGACTGCTAGGTTACGAGAACAGGAAAAAGGAGAATGAGAAAGTGAAGTCAGAAGCAAGGAGCTACCCCTTTCCTCCCCAACCCCCTGCCCAAATCCTTA
Source organism: Taxidea taxus jeffersonii (assembly GCA_003697995.1). NCBI lineage: Eukaryota > Metazoa > Chordata > Mammalia > Carnivora > Mustelidae > Taxidea > Taxidea taxus. The sequence goes on from RCUC01085813.1 coordinate 80,784, forward strand.
AGGAGCTCACCAGGAGCATGGCACCCTGAAGAAATCCATAGCGGGCACGTTAGTTGGAAAGGGGCACTTTCTGCCCCTCCCCAAAGCCTCAGAAGGAGACAAGCTCAGCTAGGAGTCACTGTCTCCCCCTCCGGCTCTCAGCCCCCACCTCCAGGATGAGTGAGGCCGCCACCCTACCTGGTCTTGACCCTTTGACCTTGCGCTTCTCTTTTCTCCCAAAGGCAGGCCACCCGGCCAAGCTGAGCAAGCAGAGCAGTAGCAACACATCCCAAATGTTTACAGCTGCCATGCACCTATTGTCCAGAATGACCCTGCAGAAGGCCAAGAAGTTTCTCCATACCCAGGTCTGCCCTAGGCAGGCCCATCCTGCAGTGGCCTTCCCTCTCCTCTGGATGCCTGTACCCCGCAGCCAGACAGCCAGCTTTCCCTCCACTGGTGCCCCAGTGTGCTGGGAAGGCACTGGGAGTTTTGTAATGCAGCAACCCCCAGTGGCCCTCCCATGAGCCACTGTGCCCTGTTCCCCAGCTCCTTTTATTGGGGAAGAGGAGCTGGCAGGTTCCCTCCTTGGGAGAAGACAGGCACCCCTGGCCTCCACCTTCATTCAGGTCATATAAGGTCAACAGAGCCAAGTGCCCCACCAACAGGAATGCCTCTCCTCTCACCCACTGGCAGGGGCCAAAGGGTGAGGGTTAGCTTGCCAAATATTTTTCCTTCCCCCTTCAGCCTTCCCCCTGCCCCAGTCACTAGACCCAGGATTTTCAGTGCTGGCTTCTCGGAAAGGAAGGGGCCCAGCTGGCTGAGGAGGGAGGCTGGGGGTTGCCAGATCCCTCTTTCCACCCCTTTGCCCGTGACCCCTCCCTCTTCGTGCGGCGTCGGGGCACCAGGAAGCCCAGTCCGAACTTGCCCAAACCCGGGATTAATAGAAGTTGGCCAGGTGGTTTGACCTGAATCTCCAAGGCACCCCTCTCTGGGGAGGGTCCCAAGGTAGCACTCTTAGTGCCCTACTGTGAACGGTGGGGGTGATGGAAGAAGGTGAGGTGTATAGAGGGGTGGGGGCGAGACCTCCTTGTGTCTCTGGGTCCCACCACCACCACTCCCGCCGTCGAGGGAGGTGCTTTGCCCGTGGACGCCAGTCCCTACCTTACAGCCTTTCGTGCAGGACCGGATTGAGTACTCTTCTGCCTGTAAGTATTTACGCAGCACGAGGTCGAACTCGTCATATTTTTCCTGAGCATGTCGGTCGAGCCGCTGGTACGCCTCGATACAGTTGCTACACACCTCCCAGGCCCCGGAGCCCGGGCTGGCCACCACGGCCAGCAGGTCCCCCAGCAAGGTGTCCAGGCTGCAGTCCAGGCTGTCGGGGCGGTCCATGCCCAGCAGCAAGTCCCAGACCGTGTAGGTGTCGCAAAAGGAGAGAGTGAAGTTCCGAAAGTGGCCTTTGAGCAAGTTTTTTTTGGCGGAGGGGAACTCGGCCGGGCCACGGGAAGGGGAGTCAGGGGGCCGCAGTGGGGGGGCCGGGGTAGTCGGTTCAAAAAGTCTCTGCAAAGATTGCAATTTGGTGCAAGCTGCGTCCAGCCCCGTGGGCTCTGGGACGCCACCGCAGTCCGGCCTGGGACCGGCAGCGGGGGTGGCTTTGGTCAGGTTGCTGTATTGGGGGCCGCAGGTGCCTGGGGACGCGCTGGGCTCGCCGGGTGGCGGCGGCGGCGGCAGGGGCGGCACGGCGCGAGGAGGCATTGGCTGCGGCTCCCGGCCGGTCCCCCAGGGCGGCCGCATGGCGCTGCTCAGCTCCCTGGCCCGGGGCCGGGCCCCCGCGCACAGCCACAGATGGTCAGCGAGCAGCACGGTGAAGAAGAGCAGGGACGCCAGGGACAGTCGCCATCGCTGCGCCCGCTCAGAGTCAGCGCAAGGTTTGTCGTTCGGCCTGGGAGCCCAGCAGCAGCAGCAGCAGCAGATAGTCAGCGCGGCGGCGTCTTTCCCGGGCCACATCCAAGCGCCCCTGAACATATTTCGGGGGGGGAGGTCCGGGCTGAAGAGATCAGGCAGGCGCGAGGCCGGACGGCCGTCACGGACCGGCAAGCGGGCTGCGCGCCGCTCTGCGCTCCTCAGCGCCGTCCAGGCTCTACCTCGGTGGCTGCATGGTGAGGCAGGTCGGCAGTCCCCGGGGCCCCGCTCAGGCCAGAGTCGCGGGGTGCTCTCGTGCCGTCCCCGCGCTCCTCCCGCGCTCCCTCTCTCGCAACCCGGGCGCCGCTGCCCGGCCCGCTAGGCACTGCCCGGCGTCCCGGCGGGGGGCGGTGCGGGGCACTGGGGCGGTGGCGGCTGCGGCGGCAGCGCCGCACTCCTCATAGTGTCGGGCCCCTCAGCTGCCCTCCGCTCCGCGCCACTCCACTCCGCGCCGGCGCTCGCCCGGCTCTCACTCTGTTCTGGCCGTCTCGGCTCGGCGCAGCTCTGCGCCCCTCAGCGCCGCCGTGCGGGCCCGGCCACCGCGCCCCGCTCGCTCGCCCCGCGCAGCTCCCGCCCTCCCGTCAGCCCGCCCGCCTGCTGCCTGCTCCGCGCCGCTCCCTGCTTCGCTCGCGCCCTCCTAGGCCCGCCAGCCGGCCCGCTGCCCGGCCCTTCGGGCTTCGCTCGCGCTCTGGCCGTTCGCCCGGGCTGGTCCCGGGCCGGCTCCGCTCCGGCTCTGAGCCTACTGCTCCCGGAGTTCCGGCTCGGGCGGGCCACCTGGCTCCCGGCGGCGCCACAAGCGCCGGACGGCGACACGGGGCTTCACTTAGTGCTCCTCTCGCTTCCGTCTCCCGTTAGCACCGCTGTGGCGGCCGCCGAGCTGCACGGCCCCGTGGCTCCCGCTGGCCATGCCCCCTCAGTCTGTCGCCATCTTCCGCTGTGCGGAGAACACCTTGAGAGCCCGTGTGCGAGTGTGTTTGGGGGGGAGCGGGGCGGAGAAAGAGGCACTGAGAGGAGGAGGGAGCGGGACTGGGGCCCCGACTGCGCCTGCGCCTCAGGACTCGCCGCCCCCGCCCCCCCGCCACCAGCCCCCGCCGGCCGCAGCCTGTGCTGTTTGGGGATGTTTCCAGTCCACCCCCAACTCCATTCACTTCAGCGCCTCCGTTCATCCGCCCGCTCCCCGCGTGCACACGCCACACGCTGAGTCCCAGGCCCCGGCGCTCTCCCTCCCCCGCCCACCTGGGCGCCTGCCTCCCTCCCCAGGGAGGCCGCTCACTGCCCCCGAGGTCTAGAGGACTTCTGAGGGTGATTTTTGGTGGCAGGAGGCAGGAGGCTTCTCCTTAGCGTCTCGCTGCCTCCCTGGGTCGCCTTCTCCGTCCCCGTGACTAGGCGATGCTGGAGCCGGCTGCGGATCGGATCAGTCCCGTGTCCCTAACTCAGCAGTCGCCCTCACTGCCCTGTCCGAGGCCAAGGCGGCCCCTGGTGCTGAAGGATAGCTCCCAGCTCGGCTGCCGCAGAGGACGGGGCTCAGAGAGCTCCCTGGAGGGGGCAAGACGGTGGGCTAAGGATGGGTAGTAGAGATAGGGTGTTGTTTCTGCCCTTAGTAAGATTTACAGCAGCCTCTCCCCCTTCCTAGCTTCCTGGCTCCCCCTACAGGCTGCTGAGAATAGCTGAAAGAGAGTTAGGGAAGCTATGCCACCTGGATGGAACCTTGTGCTTCGGCCCTTACAGAGTCACATGGCACTAGGAACTCAGACGTACAAACGTCCTGCCACTCCACTAACCTTGTTTGGATTCCACCAAATCTCGGACTGGTACTGTAGTCTACTTCCTTTCCTCACTCCCTCCCACTCCCGATAACTCCCCCATTCAAATTTTTTAAAGATTTTATTTATTTGACAGACAGAGATCACAAGTAGGCAGAGAGGCAGGCAGAGAGAGAGAGGAGGAGGAAGCAGGCTCCCTGTTGAGCAGAGAGCCCGATGCGGGGCTCGATCCCAGGACCCTGGGACCATGACCGGAGCAGAAGGCAGAGGCTTAACCCACTGAGCCACCCAGGAGCCCCTCCCCCATTCAAATTTTTAATCAACCATTACCTGTAAAAATGTGTTAATATTAAGAATAACAGCAATAAAGAAAATTGCTTTTATTGAGCATATACTAGGTGCTAGGTTACTGCTCTAGGTACCTTACACGCATTATTTCATTTAATCTTCACAACAATCTTATGAGATAGGCACTATTGTTATCTTTATTTATGTATGAGGAAGCTGAGGTTTAGAGTGGTTAAGTTGCCTAAGGCCCCAAAGCTGGTAACTGATGAAGCCAAGGCAGAAACCCAGGCAGCCTGGCTCTAGAGCTCTCTCTCTCTCTTTTTTTATGAGTTAGAGAGAGAGAGAGAGCGCTCGCACAGGCAGACAGAGAGGCAGGCAGAGGGAGAAGCAGGCTCCCTGCCGAGCAAGGAGCCCGATGTGGGACTCGATCCCAGGACACTGGGATCATGACCTGAGCCGAAGGCAGCCGCTTAACCAACTGAGCCACCCAGGCATCCCTTAACACTCCGGAAAGTCCAGGAAAGATAAAGGGGTGGAAGACACAGTCCTGCCTTAAAGGAAACCGTAGTCTATAGGAGGAAAAGAAAGCATGAAAGCTGGCTAGTGGAGGATTCATGGGCTGGAGACTTGGGTTCAAGCAATAGTTCTACCACTGAGCATAGCATGTGTCCTTGAGAGTCCCTTCTTTCTCTGAGTCTTGGTTTTTCCCTAACACAAGGGGATACCAAGGGCTAAATGAGATGGGTGGGAATCATTAGCACTATTCAGGGTGGGCTGGGGTGGGTGAATGAATGGTTTCTGGAAAAGTGAAAATTTGAGCTGGTTCTTAAAGAAATATCAGGATTTAGGTGGGGGGTGGGAAGGGCGTTCCACTTAGGAAGAATGCAGGTGAATGTTTCAGGGACAAGGAGGAGCCCTGTATGGTTCTGAGGCCACAAGTGTACAGTTTGGATGTACTGGTGGGAGAGATTGTGGGGAAGGGAGTAGAGGGATATGAGACAAGGAACAAAACTGTCAGGCATTTGAGAGGCCTATTCATTCATTATGTTCCAAGTACTATGCTGGGGACTAGGTGGGAGACTGAAGGGGACTAGGTAGTCATGGCCCCACCCTTGAAACACTCATAGTTGAATTAGGGATGCAGATATTTTAAAGAAGAAATTGCAACCCAGTGCAATAAGGATAAATATGAATGGGAAGAAGGAGAGGTTTTCCTCCCATAAAGGAAAGGACCTATCAGCTCTGCCAGCTTCCCTCAGAGACAACTTTGCACACAGCCACATGAGTTGAGGGCATTCATTCCTTCATTTGGCAAACATCTTTTGAGGATCTGTTATGTTCCAGATGCCTTACTAGGCATCAGAGATATGGGCATGAGTAAAATATGTGTCTTAGGCTGAAGGAGTTCAGTTGAAGTCTTAGGGATGAGTAAGAATTGGCTAGACAGATAGGAGAGAAGGTGGTGTGTGAAGGATGTCCCAGGCAGAGGGAATGTCATGTGTAAAGGCCCAGGAGGAAAGCCAAAAATGGCATGTTCAGAAACCTGCAAAGTAGTTAATTGTGAATAGGTGCAAAATGGGAGCTCTGCCAAAAATGAGGCTGAAGATTTGGCAGGAGCCAAATCATGAAGGGCCCTGGGTGCTGTGCTAAGTAGTTTGGACTTTATCCCAGGGGTACTAAGAGCCACAGAAAAGGCTGAAATGTTTTCAGCAGGAGGTGATACAATCAGATTTGTATTTTTAGAAGATTCATTTGGCTGCAGGATGGAGATTGGGGAGGGGCAGGGGGAGACTTGAGGCAGGGACACTGGTTAGGAGACTGGTTAGTAGTTCGGATGAGAGGTGTTAAGGGCTAAGCAAAGCAGTAGTAGGTAAAGAGAATAAGTCCACGTGGGAGGGAAATGACAGAATTAAAAGGACCTAGGACTGGCCTAGATGCAAGGAATAAAGTAGGGCTTGAAGGAAGATGAAACCAAAGTGTTCCAGTTAGTGACACTGGCAGGACTGCCCCTGCGTCCCTAGGAACTGTCTCTTCAGAGCCATTCTTTGTTTAGTCCTTGGAGGGTTCAGTGTTCTGTTAAACAAAGAAGGCTAATCTCTTACAGATACCTGGTTGGAAGCTGATTGGCAGGGCCACAGTGATTGACACCCTTGAATGCCAATGAAAGAGCAGCCTGCCAGACCCAGGCTATCAGCGCTGAGCACCTCTAGAGCTTTCTGTGAGAAGTCACTCAGGCAAGACTCCCTCCCTCCCCCAGCACACACAGGGTGGAAAAGTGTCTCACAAAGGTCCATTTATCACAGGAGTACAATATAATAATAACTTACCTACACAGTACCTGCCTCACACAAAGGAGAAGTGGTAGCATACCAGAGGTCAGAGGAAGCTCTCATTCCCTCACTCTAGATTATACAAGAAGTTGGGATTGGGGAAGGGAAGGCATTGGCCTCTAATCAGGCCCCTGCAGCAGAATAGCCAGGTGGGGAAGGGGTCGGCTGCTCCCTAGAACTGGTGGGCCCTGGCCAGTCTTCCTCCCAGCCCTTTTTCTCTACCTGCTCCAGGTGAGCAGAGGCTAAAGCTGGAGGATAAGGATGGGTCACTTCTGATGGGACCTAGACTGCCCAGCAAGAGTGGTAGAGTGCCCCCAAACCTGGTAGGGGGAAGACAACTTGGAGTAGAAGAGGAAAGGAAGGTTTTCCACTGTGAAATTCTGACAAATTAAGGAGAAGAAAAAGTGGGAGCCATTTAAAGAGACCAAATGGTTACACAGGGAAATTTCTGTTAAGCTCAGATCTTAAAAGTTCATAGGAAAAAGATGAAAACAAGAACTAGCAATTAAGGCTGAATCTAAGAACCTGTAAGAAGAGTGTCAGGATGGCTAAAGCACAGCTTGAACTACAGCTTGTCAGACTTTGCCAAGATCCCACCTTCGGTCCCCACTCCTCCCTTCATATAGTTGGAGTACTTTACCTCCCACCTGCATGCTACACCTGTCCTAAGAGAGGAAGGATAGAAGTAACCTCATCCTGTATACTGGAACTCAGCATCAAGTAACCCCTTTGCCACTGGTCTGAGTCTTATCTCAAGTTTCCACTGAGCCTCTATCTCATTGCTCAGTTTAATCCCTGGCCTTCTCTCTCCTTGTCCTGTGGCTTAGTCCCCCATTCAGTGACCCTGCCTGACCACCAGTACCCTATCAAGTCCTAGGCCCAGTATGCTCTTTTAGTCCACCATCTAGGGAGAAATTCCTGAGCCCAAGTCCCCACTCAGTGGCCAAGGCCTGATGGCCTACTGGTGGACTCCTCTGACCCCAACTGCCCACTTGTATTTCTAAGTGTCTAAATTCCTATCCTCATGTTAGCCCTCCATTTGGATCCCCAGTTTTCCTATATGGTAGCCCTATGTCAGTTAGGTATGCTTTTGGTTTCAAATAATAGACATCTCTACAATAATGGCTATCTAAGATAAAGGTTTATTTGTCTTGTGTACCAAAAATTCCCTGAATATGTGGTCCAAGGCTGATATGGCAGTTCAGCAGTGCCATCAACGCCCTGGACTGGCTTGGCCTGGCTTTCCTTTCCTTTCCTTTTCTCTTTAAGATTTTATTTATTTATGTGTGTGTGTGTGTGTGTGTGTGAGAGAGAGAGAGAGAGAGAGAGAGAGAGAGAGAGAGAGAGCACAAGCAGGGGGAGAGGGGGAGTGGCAGGCAGAGGAAAAAGCAAGCTCCCCTCTGAGCAAGGAGCCTGATGTGATGTGTGACTCAATCCCAGGACCCTGGAATAATGACCTGAGCTGAAAGCAAATGCTTAACAGACTGAGACTCCCAGGCACCCCAAGGCCCTGGCTTTTTATCTCCACCATCCTTAGGGTAGGTTTGCTTTTTGTCTCATGGTCACAAGACACCTGCTGAAGCTCTGGATCACACGTGTGCATTATAGACAGGAAGAATGAGAAACAGCTGCAGGGCAAGAAAGCTAAGGAGAAAGAACCTTCTAGAGAGGCTTTAGCCCTTTTTAAAAAATTTTATTTATTTATTTATTTATTTGAGAGAGAGTGAGACAGAGAGAGCACATGAGCCAGTGGAGAGGCAGAGAAAAACAGAGAAGCAGACTCCCTGCTGAGCAGGGAGCCTGACCCGGGGCTTGATCTCAGGACCTGGAGATCATAACCTTAGCCTAAGGCAGACACTTAATGGGCAGAGCCACACAGGTGCCCTAGGCTTTGGCTTTTTATTAGGAATGGAACACTCTCCTCAGTGATCTTTACCTACATCTCTTTGACTAGAACTGTGCCATATAGACACTCCTAGTTGCAAAGGAAGCCAGAAAGTCCACTACTTTCAACTGGGCACATTGCTTGTCTGAACAAAGTTGGGATTCTGTGAGTAAGGAAGAAGAGGTAAATCCTTATTGGGTAGGCAACTGATAGCATCTGCCATGAAACCCAGCCACCAACTCCTTGCCTGGACTGCCCTTCCTTTATACTAAACCCCTCATACACTGGGCTCTGACTGCTAGACTTGACTTCCTTTCAGCAACTACAGCTGATTTGTCCCTCTAGCACAGGATAGAAGAGATCTGCCTGGTTTAACAACAGCACATGTGAAAAAGACAAGTCTACAGAGTGATGATGCTGCCAAAAGAGCTAATTAGATATTTGGCTGCATTAATAGAAATATAGAACTAGAACAAGAGAAAAGATGGTTCTGCCCTTTTCTATACTTATCACATCCCACCTGGAGCACTGTGCTCCATTCTGGACAACCCATTTAAACAGGGATACACTGACAAAGTACAAAGTGTCCAAAGGTGGGTTACTAGGCTGGTGAACCAGCAGCCACATCGTATGAAGAACAGTTGAAGGACCTGGGCTTAATTGGCCTTAATTAAAAGACCCAGGGAAGAACCCCCATAGGGGAAGGATCAGAAGTAGTTATTCAAGTTAGGGTTCAGAGTCAAGATGATTATAGCAATCAGGGTAGTGTCAAGGGATTAAGTAGGGTGATGGGAGAGAGAATGAATAACAATAAAAATGCTTATATAGTGTGTAGTATGTATCAGGTATCGTTCTAAGCACTAACATAGATCAAGTCACTTAACCCTCTATGACGACAATTCTGTGAGGTAGGAACTGTTATTTCTCCATTTGCCAGATGAAGAAAGTGAGGGACAGATAGATTTAAGTTACTTGTCTAAGGTCACACAGTTAGCAAGTGGCTGAGGCAGAATTTGAACACAAGAGTTCATGCTCACCCTAGAAGAGTGTTAGTGATTCTGGGTAATCACCTAGATTTGAGCACCAGGTAGCATTTGCAGCTTGCTTGATTGTTTGGCCCTGGTGGCTGAGTTGGCAAATAGAGCAGAGAGATAGAGGGCCCTATTTTAAAACCTACAACCCAGGGGATGCCTCTTAGATATTTCAATACCATCTCAGTCGAGGCCAAGAGAAGTAAATGTCCACCTCTTAGTCTACCTTGGGCTTTTCCTCTCATTTCCAACTTCTCGTAAAAGGAAGATAGCCTCACCCCTGGCTAACTGACAGAGTGACCCTGACTTAGACTCCATTCCACTCTAGGCCTCAAAGGTACAAGATGGCCACTTCTGAGGTCATCACTACCCTAAAGCTTGTAGTATGAAGAGTCTACAGTTCCTGAAGCTGCCACCAACCCAGGATGAGAGCGCTGGTTTTCTGGCCATCATGTCCAAAGCCTGATAACTCCTCAAAGATGCCAGGACTAAATTCACCCTGTCCCACATCTCCCAAAGTCATTAGTCCACCCCCAAAGTGTAAGCCTCACCTCCACCCTTATATTAGTTATAATGTTCTGCTTTTTTCCTGACCCTCTCCATCCCTCCATCCCTCCAGTTTTTCTTCACCTCTCCAAGCCTTCCACCAGAGCCCTCTTGACCAGATGCTCCCTAATCAGCATTCTCAACCTATTTTGCTTAACAGAAACCTAGTTCTACCCAGAGGGCTCCATTTCCCCTGCTGTCTTTTTATGTGAGGCTTCTTGTTTTTTCCAGTACTTAAAGGTCAGAAAGTGGAATGGATGTCTTCCTCGCCCCCAGAACTTACTCTCAGACCATTTGTTTGCTCCCCTCTTGCAAAAACTACAGCTTTTTTGAGACAGACATAGTTTTGATATATAACTCACTCCTTCTCATTTCTGTCATGTATAGACCTCCTGGTCATATCCTCTGTAGTGGGTTGAATTGTCACCCTCCCCAAAAGATATGTTGAAGTCTTAACCTGTGAAAGTGACTTTATTTGGAAATAGGGTCTTTATAGATCTTATCAAGTTAAGATATAGTCATCCTGGATTAGGGTGGGCCCCTGGCTAATGTCCTTATAAAAAGAGGCAAATTTGGACATAGACATACACAGGGGAAAGATGGCAATGTGATGACAGAGGCAGAGACTGGGGTGATAGGTCTGCAGGATAAGCCAATGGATGCCAAGGATTGTCAGCAATTATCAGAAACATGGAAAGATGCATGGTGTAGATCTCCCTTAGAGCCTTTAGAAGGAACCAACCCTTCCAACACCTTGATTTAGGACTTCTGGCCTTCAGAATTATTACAGAATAAATTTCTATAGTTTTATGTCACCCAGTTTATGGTAATTTGTTAGAGAAGCCCCAAGTAATGAATACACCCTTTTTTCTCAATGAAGACTTTGGTGTCTGTCTTGTTGGCTTTCCCACCCCCTACTGCAAGTCCTGCCATCATCCTAGGGGACTTGAGTATCCATGTTGATGATTCAGCCATCACTTGGACCTCCTGGTTCCTAAACGTCCTCATCTCTTCCACTCCATTTAGCTACCTACCTTTATTGTCACAAACTGGATCTGTTCCATTATAAATAATGAATCTCAGTTGAGCCATCAACACTTCTTCACGATCCTATTACATACTGAATTTCATTAGTACCTCTCACTCTTCAGGATGACTATTTCAAATCTTCTCCACTCTTTCCTTAAACCTCCAACCCCTGTGTCTACCCTCTCACTTTCTCTCATAGCAGATCACCTCATCATTTATTTCACCAAGAAGATTAAAGCATCAGGCAGGGCCTCCAGTTCCTACATTACCTCAATGACATTCTATGTAGGAGTTTCCATTTCTAACAGTCCTTTCTTCTCAGAGGACCATTCCTTGCACTGGTGTTTTGTAGCCTATCCCTTCCCACTTTTTCACACTATCAATTACCCCTTTTCTCTTCTATGTATTCAACCTCTTTCTCTCAACTGGACCCTTCTCAGTAGCAAGTAAAACAGTCTCTGTCATCTTAAAATAATGCCTGCCTCAACTCTACACTCCTCTCCAGTTATCACTCATTGTTCTTGCCTCCCAAATAATCTGAAAAGAATTATCTGCATTCAATCATGCTTCAGTCCCATTATTACCCTGAAAATGCTTTCATTTAAATCACCAGTGAACTTAATGTCATTAACTCCAAAGGGTGCTTGCAATTTTTATTTCACTTGACTTCTCAGGGGCATTTGATATTGTTGACTGCTTCTTGTTTATTGAGACACCTTCTTCCATTAGCCTCCTTTCTCTGTTTTTCTCCCACTTCACTGATAACTCCTTATTGGTTTCTTTTGGGAGATCACTTTTCTCTCAGTTGTTTTTAAATGTTGGAGTTTCTCAAAGTTGTCTTATTTTCTATACTCTCTTCTTAGGAAATTTTATCCATGCCTATGGTATATATTGCATATTTATGTCTCTAGTGAGATAATTGAAATCTATCTCAAATTCAATACATCCAAGACCAAGCCTATGATCCCCTCTTCTACCAGTTCTCCTATTTTCAGCAAATGGCATCCCAACTATCCAGTCATGCAGTTCAGAAACCTAGGAGTCATTCTTGGCAACCCCTCTCCCTCATATCCGATCCATCACTAATTCCTCTCTATTTTACCTCTCAAAAGTTTCTTAACTCATCCACCACTTTTTTTTCCTGTGTTGAAAGCATCTTTCTTTCTTCTTCTTCTTTTTTAAAAACTTACTTTATTTAAATTCAGTGAGTTAACATACAGTGTATCATTAGTTTCAGATGTAGAGTTCAGTTATTCATCTGTTGCATATAACAGCCAGTGCTCATTACATCATGTGCCCTCTTTAATGCCCATCACCCAGTTACCCCATCCCCCCACCCATCTCCCCTCCAGCAACCCTCAGTTTGTTTCCTAGAGTTAAGAATCTCTTATGGTTTATCTCTCTCTCCAATTTAATCTTATTTCATTTTTTCCCTCCTCTCTCCTACGATCCTCTGTTTTGTTTCTTAAATTCCACATTTGAGTGAGTGAAACCATATGATAATTGTTTTCCTCTGATCGACTAATTTTGCTTAGCCTAATACCCTCCAGTTCCATCCATATCTTTGTAATATCTACATCTTTTCAATGACACTGTCAGCCACCACCTTTGTCTAGGTTACTATCATTTCTCATTTTATCTATTACAAAGACTGGTCTCTACATATCCATGCTGGATTTTCTCCAACCCATTTTCTACAGAGAAACCAGAGTGATATTTTCAAAAGTTAAACCTAATTGTGTTATCATCTTATATGAACATCCTCCAATAACTTCTCATGATACTTGAGGAAAGAATCATTAATGTGGCCTATAAGGTCGTATAAGGTCTTGTCCAAACTTAACATCCCTAGCCTCACATCACTTTGTCCCATCTGCTCCAAGGTCCACCCACACTGGTCTTCTTTATGTTCCAAATATACCATTTTTCGTTGGCCACAGGGCCTTTGCACATGTTTGTTCTTCTTCCTAGAACACACTCCACTTTCCACCTCCATCTGTTTCATTTAACTAACCTAATTAATACTCAGATTTCAGTTCCAGCATCACTTCCTCAGGGAAGGATTCCTAGACCAGTCCCTCTAGGCTAGGTCAGGTTCCTTTGTTATATCTCTCATAGAACTGTCTTCCTTTCTTCATAGCATTTATCTCAGTTGTATTTCACCCTTGTTTTTGTGATTCCTTGTTTTATTACTGTCTCGCCCACTATATTCCAAACTCCATCAAAGCAAGAGCCATATCTGTTTTTATTTTTCCCTGTTTCTCTAGCAGCAAGTATAATACCTAACATATAGACAGACACTCAGTATTTGTTGAATGAGTGAATGCATGGATGTATGAGTGGGTAAATAGATACTTCAAGCAAGACCATCCCCACCCCATCACAGGGGTGTGCCTTTACTCTAACAAATCTGCTACATGTGTCTAACAGATCATGGCTGTGTTTTAATACCAAACATGAACCACAACTGCAACATGCAGAAACAGAGGATCTTCCTCTCATAGTTTCCCCCAGAGGTAGTGAATTCCCCTCAGTGAAGGAATCTGCAAGTAGTATCTAGAAGAAGTTAAATGACTTCCCCTGTTTAAATAGCCACAAGAGGACTAGATAACTTCTAAAGATTTTGCCATCCAAGGTTTTGTGATTTTAGGGTTTGGTACATAAATAACAAATCACCTTTCAGGAACTGATAATCCAGACTCCGCCAGCTGCAAGCATTCATTAGCAATGTCCGTTGCAGGTGTACGCAAGATCTCTCACTGCAAAAGATGTATATATTGTGTCTCCTGCATAGCAGCAAAAACTTTCAAATTATAAGCCCTTTACCTCCACTTCTAAAAGATCCCACAAGATTCTGAGAGAAATTTAAAAGGTTGGTGACTTATTTACTATCTTCCTTTCAGAGGAAAAGAGGACCAAAATTTCTCCTAGTCCCTCCTACAAATAATTTGTGAAAGACCAATATTCAGGGATTAATAGAAGCCAAGGGTGAATTAGAAGGCCTTTTAAAAAATGCTTTATATGACAAAAATATTTTGATTCCAATTTTAGTTAAAAGTTTCCCTAATATAAAGAAGTAAATGCAGTTAAAAAGGTAAGCCAATCACTTAATATTAAGGCTGGATTCTAGTTCTTTAGAAAATTAAAAACAACTCTTTGTCTTACAAATCTCTATGAAACCAGAAATGGAACTCCAGAAATAAGTCAAGGCCCACCTATCTACCAATCCCAAACCTTGCCTATTCTTGTAAAAAATAAAATTATTGGAACAAAATTTTGCTGTACTTAGGAGAAAGGAAGTTTAATTTTAAATTACAATTACCCTGAAATTCTAGAAAACAAAAATTGCTCTGCATTCTTTCTGTACTGTGAAATTATACATTTTACATCTTTAAATGTAAACACAGCTTACAATTGAATGAAACTGAAGAAGGAAATGAGAAAGAGTTAAAAAAGAAAAACTGCTGGAATGCCCAGAATCTAGCACCCCTCATAACAGACAGATATACACCAAAATTTCACTTTTGAGGAAATATGGATGCTCCCTTTCTGCCTTTGTGATGTAAATTTTCTGCCCACCTTCTTCTTTAGAACCTGAGAGAAATTCTTTGTGTTCTTTTCTTTTGTTTTGTTTGTTTTAGAGAGAGAGTGTGTGTGCTAGCAGGGTGAGAGGGGCAAAGGGAGAGGGAGAGAGAGAGAATCGTAAGCAGGTTCCATGCAGCCAGCTTTGCATGGCTGGATCTCATGTGCCTGAGATCATGACCTGAGCCAAAATCAAGAGTTGGACACTTAACTGACTGAGCCACCCAGGCACTCCAAGCAATTCTTTGAAATAAAGAATAAGGGAGAACTTTAGGGGAATATTTTTTTACAAAAAAGGGAGGTATTTGGACGTTGGGCTTTTAATGTCTTTTCCACAAATATTAGTAAGAACAAAAGCTAGAAGACTGTTAATGACTTTTTAACAAATATTACTAAGAACAAAAGCTAGAAAATTGTTTGTGTCTTGTATGTGTATGTGTGTCCATCCATCTATGTATGTTATATTTTTTTCTACCTCTGGATGGTATTGCTAAAATTCATTTGTATAACAACTCTATTCCATTAGTTTGAAGGCAAGCGCTTGTAAGATTTGGGTATTCCAAAACTCAGAAACTAATCCAAATGTTTTTCTTTTTCAGTTCACATGAATCTGGGGTACTATTTGGTACTAAAGCTAATTCAAGGCTGTTGCTTTAATTAAAATTGTGCTTAGAGTTAAAAACAAGCAAACAAAAAACCCAAACCTAACCAAAACAAAAAGCTATTTCCTCATGCTTCTCCTAGGGAGGATGGAAATATTCTGCTTTGGCTGTATCCAAAGAGTTCTAAAGGTTATTATTTTGGGCTACATGTAAGTTCCCACATTTCACAGTACAGAGAATTGAGGTGCCATATGTTACACTGTATGCGGGCTTCTCTTGGTATTTGGATGTTAAGGGTTGTCTAAAATGGAAGTGCTGTCAGACTGTGGAACCTGTGCAGGTCAAAGCCATGCAGGTCAAATATAAGGGGTTGACTTTCACCTGAACTGGATAATAAGTGATATAAACCACAATGGAGTCCTGAGGATCACCTGAGAAAGAAATATATTTTCATTAGTGTGGAAACCAGGACTGAGAAAGGAGGAGGAAAGTTTGGGATTCAAGTTTCTGCAGTATTGGTTGGGGAGGAACTCAGCTCTCAAACTCTTGCCCACTGAGGTTGGAGGTAAAAAGTGTTCTCCTTGTGAACACAGGCTAGGGCCAGAGAGGGCAGGAGCCAGGCATATGCCATTTTGGAGCCCAGATATAATACAGTGTATGAGTGCCAGTGAAGAATTAGCCATGGTTGGCTCAGCTCAGATGGGTACTGTGGAATCTGGGCTGTTTGTGTTTCTGACATTGCCCTCTGCTTTCCCCAGTGTGTTTGAGAAAGTTCTCAGTGCAGATACTGTGGCAACAGGGGTGGATGAGAAAAAGGCAGAGCCCTACTATGGGGGACTACTGTGGAGGTCCTGGGAATGAGATCTACTCTCCAGCCCTCCTTCCCAAGGTCCTCTTTGCTCTGACCTGGCAGACTCTGTGTTCTATTTTACCAAGGGAGCGACAGTGGTGAGGTCAGAGTGGGACCTAGGGTCTCAAGGAAAAGGAAGATTCAGTGGGCCAGAGTTGGGTGGTGATTATGGCTCCTTCCCACATGAAGATTCTCTTTTCAGTGCAATGAGTTTCTCCTAACAAGGGAAGTAGTTTCTTTACTTACTGGGTATTTTCTTATGGGTCAACAAGTTACCTATCTATAGAGACAGAGGTAGATTTTCCAGCTGCCAGTGGGCAGATGGGTCTCTTCAGCTCTGCTCTTCAGATCCTCTCTGAAGCCAACTCCCTAGTCTAGGTAAGACCTCGGCCAAAAGACTACTTACTGGTCTGGGATCTGGTGCAGATTGCTTGTGAAGGCTAGAAAGCTCCCTTCTACAACTTCCTGCCTCATCTGCCACAGGGAAGGACCTGGTGAAAGGCAAAAGTCAGGATCAGAGGACAAGGAAGGATGGGCTTTCATCTTCCACAGCTCAATACCAAGTTACTGCCTGCCTCATCCTATGCCACCAGCAGAGCTGGATACAGAAGGGAATGAGGTGGAGGTCTTAAAGCGGCAGAAGTGGCTGAGCACTAGAGTTTGAGTGACATTAAATGCTGGTCCAAGCATGACCTGGGCCTGGGCTTGGACTTCTCTTTCAGTCCCTCCCTCAACCTCTTCCTGCACTGCTTTCGGGTGGGGGCTGACACCCTGACATGTGCTGTGCTTTGGCTCTATAGCTATCCTGTTCCCTGGAGGGTCTATGGTTCATTTTCTCAGGTTTGGGACATGGTGCAGTGATCTAGAAGTTCCCTCTTTCAGCTGACCTTGTGGACTCTAGTCTATGGTTCCCACCCTCTTCAGGAAGCAGCACACTGGTAGTCAAAACAGCATAGACTTTGGAGTCAGAAAGTCCTGGGTTTGCATCCCAGTGAGCATAAGTGGTTAGAACCTATCAGTTTTCCCATCAGTGAAATGGGAGAAATAGCTATTTCATAAATTTGTTGTGTAGATAAAATGTCATGATGGTTCTAAAGTGCCTCGTACATGGTCCTCAGTACATTTTAGTCCACCCTGAACTATTCTTTGTAGGGCAAGGTAAGCATTCTCTTTTTATTTTCTCATGGTGTCTTTCTATTCTGTTGCTTGAAACACATTTGCCAGCATATTATTAAGTCTTGTTCTCTGCTGGGAAGAAATTCCCATGGGGGAAAATTTCTCTGTATAGCAGAGGCTTGTGGGCTGCGGGGATAATATCATCAGAGATATAGATGGCCCATGAGGAGAAAGGAGCTTGTCAGGCATGAATTGAGAGAAGTGTGTGTGTATGTGTGTGTGTGTGTGTGTGTTTAGTGTTAGGGGGAAGTGATTGCCACGCTCCAGATAAGAAATACAGAGGGAGGAGCGCCTGGGTGGCTCAGTTGGTTAAGCGACTGCCTTCGGCTCAGGTCATGATCCCGGAGTCCCGGGATCGAGTCCCACATCGGGCTCCCAGCTCCATGGGGAGTCTGCTTCTCCCTCTGACCTTCTCCTCACTCACACTCTCTCTCACTGTCTCTCTCTCAAATAAATAAATAAAATATTTTTAAAAAAAGAAATACAGAGGGAAAGGCCTCAGATCTTCTAGTGGTCATCTGAGAAGGGAGTCAGGAAATAGAACCTAACCTCTTCAATCACACTCTCTTCAATCTGGGGACTTTGGAAAATGGAATCTTTGCCATTTTATGTTCATTCTGCTGTAACAATTCACTGAATTTAGTCTGGGCAATGTGCTGCCATTTTTACCTCTGTTCTGTTTTGCCTTGGTGGTGGTCAGTAGAGCTCTTTACCTGAGGGTTGTCATTAGATTTATTTTGGGGGGAGTGCCAGGATGACTTTAACTCACTCTTTAGCCAGTCTGAAGAAAAGCTGTGCCCCACCTAAAGAGATGAGTGCCAAGGATAGCTTTAGAGAGGAAAGGAAAGGAGGGTGAGTTTGTGGGCCTTTAGGAAGGAAGTCAGTAGATGTCTCGGGGTAGGTCTGAACCTGACACATGGTCTGGAACTTTAGGAGGAACAACACATGAGGCTTCCCTAAGGTATACCTCAAGGACGCTCAGTACCTTCATGGGTTGGTCTAGATTATAGCTGGGGCTGTTTATTTTATTTGCTATGTGACCTCCCAAGGCCATCTTGGACTTTGATATGTCAGTTAATAGGTTATCCCTTTCTGTTCTGAAGTCTGAGCTTCCTTATGGACTCCCCCAGTAATGACCTATCTTTCAGGAGTGCTTCTGGCTTTCAGTTCATTTGCAGAATGTAGATGGCTAATGTTTTCTGAGTTTAGTAACTAATCAAGCTAGCTCTCATTACCAGACTTGCCCTCTCCACCAAGAAATGATGAATGACTTATCCTTTTTGATATACCTAAGGGAAGGGTGAAACTCTCCCTAGAGTCCCTGTATTGGGTAGCCTAAATTTATGGACCATAAAGGTAAAAAGGTAACTCTTCCAGGCCAGAGAGGCAAACGTGGTGGATGTGGAAAAAAGCCATTGCTAGAGTGATCTGGGAGTGAAGTTGAGGCAACATTACTGAGCAGGAGTTCTAGGCTAGGAGAGCTCAACCTAGAATATGAGAATTGGAGGATGAATATTTCTATGTGACAGTCAGTTAGGGAAGGAGAGACATCTGTGCAAATTATATGCAAATAACTGCCCTCCTCCCTTATCATGCTTTGGACTTACTTATTGTGGCAATTTGGGTTTCAAAGGCTGTGTCACTTCCCTGGAGCCTTTCCTTTTCTCTGATTTATCTGGTTACTGTTTGAACTTTCTCCACTTCCTACATTGAGTCAGGTCTGTACTGGCCTGCAGGGATGTGATGCTGCCTGTGATTGAGCTGACCACAGATATAACTCCATGCACAAACAGATTCTAACCAGGAGTTCTGAGTGTAGGGTAAGGATTCTGTAAATTGTCCTCTGCTGCCCTCTCCATGGTAAATGAGGTTACTTTTCCTCACTTGAGGTGACTTCTGGAAAAAGGCTGTCAGACCTCCAAATTACTGGTCACTTTCCCCAGCATCTTATAGCTACCCCTAGCAATCTCTGCAATGTTGCCAGGAGCATGGCTATCTCTTGGGTCAGGAGTGGGAAAAACTTGGTCAAATCCTGACACTGGAGAGGCTCAATTCATGACTAGACGGTGCTGGCACTCACTTTAGCTTGTATCCAGATTTCTCCCCCACCCCCAGACCTCTACTAGGAACGTGGAAAGTAAACAGGAAAAAAAAAATAGGCATTTAAGACACTGAGAATGGAATGATCTCTCAGAGCATGCTCAGACTCAAAATCACCAGTCCAAAGCCCCCTATGATCCCCTAAGCACCCATCCCAAAATCTAAGAACATGATCCTTCCTAAGGGTGCCTTGAAGTTAACCCAAAAGCCATGACTCAACTTCTGCTTTTTGCCAAGTACCTCTGGCCCAGAGGTGCATGAATTGGAAGAAATGTAGTATTAGCCCATCTCTCACCTTCTGGGCTCTGCATGCCTTTGGGCATTAGAGCATGGATAGAAAAGGATGCATGTTCTTGATCTGATACAAAAGATGTAGGCTCCCCCACAGGGAAATGTCTCATTGCTCTCTGAGAGAGTACTACTTTACCTACAGTGCCAGGAAACTGGTCTGACCATCCAGGCAGAGATAAGAAGACAGCTTTGAAGAGTTTATGCCTCTCTAGGTATGATCTGAGAGAAGATACCACCAACATCCCACCTCCTAGCTTGAGAATTGGTGGGGAGAGGGTTTCTAGAAGTAAATATAGCAATGTTCACCCTAGGCTTCAAGTCCACTACCTGCTGTAAAACTCCTGCTCATCCTCACTTTCTGACTTCTTTCTTTGGGTACCCCTTGTATAACTCCTTCCTGTATCTGAGACCTTTGTTTTATTCTAGAGGCAGGGCTTGACCTATCTAGGGGAAAAGTTAGAAATCTGAGTCATAATAATCAAACCCTCTAGGTACTTTACATGTATTATTTCATTAATCCTCATAAAAACATTGCAAAAGAGGGATCACTATTTTTTTAATAGGTGAGTAAACAGGCTCTGAGAGGTGGGATGATTGCCACAGGGTCCTACAGCTAGACTTTGGAGGAACCTCTTAAACATCTATCTGGCTTTAAAGTCAGTGATAAGGGAGGGAAATCTGAAGGGGGAGAAATCAAAGAGGGAGACAAACCATGAGAATCTATGGACCTGGGGAAACAAAATGAGGGTTTCAGAGGTTGGGGAATTGGGTAACAGGCTGATGGGTACTAAGGAAGGCATGTGTTGTGAGCACTGGGTGTTATATGCAACTAATGAATCCTGGAACACTACATAAAAAATTAATGATGTACTATACAGTGACTAACTGAACATAATAAAAAATAAATTAATTTTAAAAACCAAACACACAAAAAAGTCAGTGATATTCTTGCAGAATATTCATCTGCCACCTTTTGTTATTTTGGACCCCTTCCTCTTCTTGCTATTATGTCCTACCAGATATCAAATCTATGGATTCTACTTTATGAGTAGCTCCTATATCTGCTCTCTCCACTTTCCCTTTCTGTCCCTCCTCTCTACCTTTCTCCTGTTTCCTATATCCTCTCTCTTAATTGAAGTATAATTTACATACAGTGATATGCACCTATCTTAATTATACAAATCAATGAGTTTTCATGAATGTATATACCATATTTCTACCACTCTAAATCAAGATACAAAACATTTCCATCACTTTGAATGTTCTTTCTTTCTACCTTCAATTAATTCTTGGCCCCCATAGGCAACCATGCATATGTTTACTGTTACTGTAGGTTAGTTTTCTTGTTCTAGAATCTCTTATAAATGGAACAACACAGTATATACTCTTTGGGGTTCTATTACTTTTGGTCACATAATGTTTTCTATATTCTACATGTTGTTATGTGTATCAGATACTTTATTCCCTTTTCTGGTAACAAGAGAACTTTATTGTACAAACTGTACAATTAACCCACACAAATATATAATTCACTGGTTTTTAGTCTACTCACACATTTGTACAACCATCACAATTGATTTTAGAACATTTTCACTAGTACAGAAAGAAACACTGTATCCCTTAGCCACGACACTTCAGGTCCCTGCTGCCCTGTGCCCAGCCCTAAACAACCATAATCTATTTTATATGTCTGTAGATTTGCCTATTATGGGTCTTTCATATAAATGGAATCAAAATATGTGTTTTTATTGTGACTGACTTTCCACTTAATATAATGTTTTCAAGGTTCATCCATGCTGTAGCATGTATCAGTACTTCATTCCTTTTTATGGCCAAGTAATATTCCATTGTATGGCTATAGAACATTTTGTTTACTCTTTCATCTGTTGATGGAGATTGAGGTTGTTTCCACCTTTAAGCTAATATGAATAATGCTGGTATGAATATTCATGTGTGAATATTCATGAATATTCATGCTGTGTAGACATATTTTTAACGAATTTCTCTTGGATATATAACTATAAGTAGAATTGCTCTCATAGAGTAACTTCATGTTTACATTTAGAGTAACTGCCCAATTGGAGATGTTTTAATTTATTTCGTTTTAAACACATAGTCTTTGGGGCACCTGGGTGGCTCAGTCAGTTGAGTTTCTGACTCTTGATCCCAGGGTCCTGGGATCAAGCCCTGTGTAGGGTTTCTCACTCAGTAGGGAGACTGCTTGTCTCTGTCTCCCTCTGCTCATCCCCCCACTCGCACAAACACACAAATTCTCTCTCTAAAATAAATTCTAAAAATAAAATTAAAAAAAATTCTTTAAAAATTTATTTGTTTGACAAAAAGAGACACAGCAAGAGAAGGAACACAAGCAGGGGGAGAGGGAGAGAGAGAAGTAGGCTTTCCACTGAGCAGGGAGCCTGATGTGGGGCTTGATTCCAGGACCCTGGGATCATGACCTGAGCCGAAGGCAGACACTTAATGACTGAGCCACCCAGGCACCCCCTAAAAATAAAATGTTAAAAATAGTTTTGCTGGATATAAATTTCTTGGTTGATTTTTTTTTCAGTATCTTGAATATATCACCCCACTGCCTTCTGATCCTTGTTCTCATTGATTAGAAGTCAGCTGCAAGGGGCCTCTAGTGTGATGATTTGTTTTTCTCTTGCTGCTTTTAAGATTTTCTCTTAGACTCTGTCTTTCAACATTTTGACTATGATGTGTGTGGGCAAAGATCTCTTTGCCTTTATCCTACTTGAACTTCATAGAGTTTCTTGAATATGTAGGTCAACGTTTTAATTCAAATTTGGAAAGTTTTCAGTCATTATCTCTAGGTATATTTCTGCTCCTTTCTGTGCTTTCCTTCTGGTACTCCCATTACATGTATGTTGGTGCACTTAATGGTAACTCACATTTCTCTTGTGTTCTGTTAACTTTTCTTCTTTCTTTTTTCTCTCTGTTTTCCAGATTGTATATCTTTACTCATTTATCTGCAAGTTCATAAATTCTTTTTTCTACCAGATCCAATTACTCTTGAGCCCCTATAGTGAATTGTTTTTTATTCTAGTCATTGTATTTTTTAACCACTGAATGTCCACTTGGTTCTTAAAAAAAAAATAGTGCCTATCTCTGTTGATATTTTCTACTTAATAAGACATTGTCATTATAGCTTACCTTACTTTTTAAATCATAGCTTCCTCTAGTTCTTTTAGAACTATCTATAATATCTTCTATCTATAAGAGCTCTTTTGCGATCTGTCTGGTTAAGTCTGACATCTGGGCCTCCCTAAAGACAATTTGTATTGCCTGCTTTATTTCCTATTTCTGGGTAATACTTTCCTGTTGTTTGCATACCTTGTAATATTTTTGAAAAAATGAGGATTTTAAGTAATGTATTGTAGCAATCTGGATACCGATCCACTTCCTCCTATGGGCTATGGGACTCTATTTTATTGTGGTTTTTTTTCTTCTTTTCTTTGTTATCCTTTAGTGACTTGGCTGTTTGGTAACATCTATTTCCCCCACAGTATACCACCTGTAATGTTACTCCTCAAAGGCATAGCCTTGGGTGAGTTCACAGTCTCCTCAAGTGCCTGGGTGGATCTGCCTCTATTGGTATCCCACCCAGTTGTTAACCTCAACTAATTGCTATCTGATGCTCTGTTGTTTTTGATGTTGCTCTGGGGCATAAATTACTCTGTGATCTGATCTGATACAAGTAGAATCCCTTTGTAGGAGCAAAATGTTACCAGTCTTTGTGGCTACTAGTTTCCATGTATACTCTTCTTAGCTGTTTCTTTGCCTGTGTGTCTCTGTTAAACTTCTAGATGGTATATCATTTTGACTGTTGCTTTTAGTATCCTGGAGCTGCTAACCTCCTTTTAGTTGCTCACCACCAAGATCCCAATTGTTTTCAGCAACACCATCAGACATCTCCCTACACTCTTTTCCAATATCAGTTCCCTTGGAGAGAGCTACAGACCTATCAGTCCTTATGATCTGTCTCTCTCCAGGGCAAAACCTCTGTGCATTACACAGGAATGGGGCAGGGGCCATAGTCTGATTTGTCCAGAGTGGCACTACTGCTCTATGGGAAGTGCTTACAGATGGGACAGTAGCTCATTCTAACTTGCCCATTTACCCTATAAACAAGCTGAAATGAAGACATTTGAGTCCCAGCTTTCTCAGTCTGTCATGCCTGGAGTAAAGTGTCTGCCTTATCAGTAGAGGCTGGCTTGAGGAAAGAGACTGGTCCTCTTGTCAGTGTCTGCCCAATATAGAGCATCTGCAGCATGAATCTTGAAGGGAGGATGGATGTTGGTGGCCTGCCCCTCCAAAGGTGAAGCTGCAATGACAGACTGAAAGCCATATGGAGGGGTAAGCTTGTCTTGGCTGCACATGACTAGGGTAGGAGATGGGGTGTTGATAAGGGAGTGTGTCATGGCTTAAATGCCATAGACTTTCACTGTCACAACTTTTTGAAAAAGAGATGTTTCTCCATTTGGTGTATACCATTAGAACAATTTCCAGGGACTTAAATGATTATTTTTAAAATGCATTTCAGCAATGAAATTGTTTTTTCTCTGAGAAGGGGGATCACAGAATCCTCAGTGAGGACACTGACATTCTGGAAATTGATCACCTCATTCCTTTTTATTGCTCAGTAATATTCCATTGTATTGATATACCACTTAATTATGGTTCTTTTAAAACTAAGCTTATTTTGTGATAATTGCTGGTTAACATACAATTTCAAGAAATACAGAAATATTTCATGTACCTTCTACTCAGTTTCCCCCAAGTGTGAGAGCTTGTTAAACTACAGTACATTATAACCAAGATATTAGCATTGTTATAATCCACATATTTATTCAGATTTTCCCAGATGTACTTGTATTTGTGTGTACCTGTCTGTATATGTGTGTATGTTTAATTCTATGTATTTTTAATTCAAATTGAATTTAACAAACAGAGTATATTATCAGATTCAAGGGTAGAATTTAGTTCATGAGTTGCATGTAACACTCAGTGCTCATTATATTATGTGCCTTCCTTAATGCCCATCACCAGATTATCCCATCCTCCCACCCACCTCCCCTCCAGCAACCCTCAGTTTGCTTCCCATAGTAGGCTCTTACGGTTTTCCTCCCTCTGTTTTTATCTTATTTCATTTTTCCTACACTTCCACTATGTTCATCTGTTTTGTTTCTTAAATTTCACATATGAGTAAAATCATACGGTATTTGTCTTTCTCTGACTGACTTATTTTACTTAATGTAATATCCATACATGTTGTTGCAAATGGCAAGATTTCATTCTTTTTGATGACTGAGTAGTATTCCATTGTATACGTATACCACAACTTCTTTATCTATTCATCTGTCAATGGATATCTGGGCTCTTTCCATAGTTTGGCTATTGTGGACATTGCTGCCATGAGCACTGGGGTGCAGGTGCCCCTTCAAATCACTACTTTTGTATCCTTTGGATAAATACCTAGTAGTGCAATTGCTAGGTCATAGGGTAGTTCTACTTTTAGCTTTTTGAGAAACTGCCATACTGTTTTCCAGAGTGACTGTACAAGCTTGCATTCCCACCAGCAGTGTAAGAGTTTTTTCCCTTTCTCCACATCCTCACCAACATCTGTTGTTTCTTGACGTGTTAATTTTAGCCATTCTGGTGTGAGGTGGTATGTCATTGTGGTTTTGGTTTATAGTTTCCTGATGCTAGAGTGATGCAGAACATTTTTTCATGTGTCTGTTAGCCATTTGTATGTCTTCTAGATAAATGTCTGTTCAGATCTCCTGTCCATTTCTTGACTGGACTTTTTGTTTTTTGGCTATTGAGTGTGATAAGTTATAGATTTTGGATACTAACCCTGTATCTGTTAGGTCATTTGTGAATATCTTCTCCCATTCTGTAGGTTGCTCTTTAGTTTTGTTGATTGTTTCCTTTGCTGTGCAAAAGCTTTTTACCCTGATGAAGTCCCTATAATTTTTTTTTGCTTTTGTTTTTTTTGCTTTTGCTTTTGTTTCCTTTATCTCTGGAGACAAGTCTAGCAAGAAGTTGCTGTGACTGAGGTCAAAGAGGTTACTACCTGTGTTCTCCTTTAGGATTTTGATGGATTCCTGTCTCACATTTAGGTCTTTCAACATTTTGTATTTATTTTTGTATATGGTATAAGAAAATGGTCCAGTTTCATTGTTCTGCACATGTCAAAAGCTGTCCACTTTTCCCAACATCGTCTATTGAAGAGACCATCTTTTTACCATGGGACATTCCTTCTTGCTTTGTTGAAGATTAGTTGACCATAGAGTTGAGGGTCCATTTCTGGGTTCTCTATTCTGTTCCATTGATCTACGTGTCTGTTTTTGTGCCAGTACCATACTGTCTTGATGATTACCGCTTTGTAATACACTTTGAAGTCTGGAATTATGATGCCTTCAGCTTTGGTTTCCTTTTTCAACATCACTTTGGCTATTCAGAGTCTTTTGAGGTTCTATACAAATTTTAGAATTGTTTGTTTCAGCTCTGTGAAAAATGTTGGTAGTATTTTGATAAGGATTGCTTTGGATAGTATAGACATTTTAACAATATTTGTTCTTCCAATCCATAAGTATGGAATGTTTTTCTATTTCTTTGTGTCTTCCTCAGTTTCTTTCACACATGTTCTAAAGATTTTATTTATTTATTTGACAGACAGAGATCACAAGTAGGCAGAGAGGCAGGCAGAGAGAGAGGAAAAAGCAGGCTCCCCGCCAAGCAGAGAGCCTGATGTGGGGCTCGATCCCAGGACTCTGGGATCATGACCCGAGCTGAAGGCAGAGGCTTAACCCACTGAGCCACCCAGGTGCCCCTCACAAATGTTCTATAGTTTTCAGCGTACCAATCTTTTACCTCTTTGGTTATGTTTATTCCAAGGTCTCTTATGGTTTTTGGTATAATTGTAAATGGTATTGATTCCTTGATTTCTCTTCATGCTACTTCATTTTTACTGTATAGAAATGCAACAGATTTCTGTGCTGGTTTTATATTCTGTTACTTTGCTGAATTCCTGTATCAGTTCTAGCAATTTTTCGGTAGGTCTTTTGGTTTTTCTACATAGAATATCATATCATCTGCAAAGAGTGAAAGTTTGCCTTCTTCTTTGCTGATTTGGATGCATTTTATTTCTTTTTGTTGTCTGATTACTGAAGCTAGGTCTTCCAGTACTATGTTGAACAATAGTTGTGAGAGTGGACATCCCTGTCATGTTCCTGATCTTAAGAGAAAATCTCTCAGTTTTTCTTTGTTGAGGATATTAGTTGTGGGTCTTTTGTATATGGCCTTTATGATGTTGAGGTATTCTCTCTATCCCTACATTGTAAAGGGTTTTTATCAAGAAAGGATGTTCTATTTTGTCAAATGGTTCTTGTACTTTCTTTTATTAATGTGGTATAACATGTTGATTGATTTGTGGATAATGAACCACCTGTGATGCCTGGTAATGAATCCCACTTGGTTGTGGTGAATAATCCTTTTAATGTATTGTTGGATACAATTAGCCAGTATTTTATTGATAATTTTTGCATCCATGTTCATCAGGGGTATTGGTCTGTAGGTCTCCTTTTAGTGGGGTCTTTGTCTGGGTTTGGGATCAAGGTAATGCTTGCCTCATAGAATGAGTTTTGAAGTTTTCCTTCTGTTTCTATTTCTTGGAACAGCTTCTGGTACAGAATAGGCATTAATTCTTTAAATATTTGGTAGATCTCCCTTGGGAAGCCATCTGGACTCTTGTTTGTTGGGAGATTTTTGATTACTGATTCAATTTCTTTGCTGGTTATGGGTCAGTTTAGATTTTCTATTTCTTCCTGTTTCAGTTTTGGTAGTTTAATATGTTTCTAGGAATTTATCCATTTCTTCCAGATTGCCTAATTTGTTGGCATAGAATTGCTCATAATATTCTCTTATAATTGTTTGCATTGCTTCAATATTTGTTGTGATCTCTCCTTTTTCATTAATGATTTTATTTATTTGGTTCCTTTCTCTTTCCTTTTTGATAAGTCTGGCTAGGCATTTATCAGTCTTGTTAATTCTTCCAAAGAACTAGCTCCTAGTTTCTTTCATTCACCTGTTCTACTGTGTTATTTTTATTTATTTATCATTGAATTCAGCTCTAATCTTTATTATTTCTTTTATCGTGATGGACTTAGGTTTTATTTGCTGTTCTTTCTCCAGCTCCTTTAGGTATAAGGTTAGGTTGTATATTTGAGACTTTTCTTCCTTCTCGAGGAAGACTTATATTGCTATATACTTCCCTCTTAAGACTGCCTTTGCTGCATCCCAAAGGTTTTGAACTGTCATGTTTTCATTTTCATTTGCTTTCGTGTATTTTTAAAATTCTTTAATTTCCCAGTTGACCCCTTCATTCTTTAGTAGCATGTGCTTTAATTGTCATGTATTTGTGGTCCTTCCAAATTTTTTCTTATGGTTGACTTCAAGTTTCATCACATTATAGTCTGAAAATACATATTAGTCTTTTTGAATCAGTTGAGACCTGATTTGTGACCCAGTATGTGATCCATTTTGGAGAATGTCCCATGCACACTTGAAAACAATGTGTATTCTGCTGCTTTAGGATGAAATGCTCTGAATATATCTGTTAAGTACATCTGGTTGAGTGTGTCATTCAATGCCCTTGTTTCCTTGTTGATCTGCTTAAATGATCTGTCCATTGCTGTGAATGGGATCTTAAAGTCCCCTACTATTATTGTATTCTTATCAGTGAGTTTCTTTAAGTTTGTTATTAGTTGATTTCTGTTCCCAAGTTAGGCATATAAATATTTACAGTGGTTACATATTCTTCTTGGGCAGGCCCCTTCATTATGATACAGTGTCCTTCATCTCTTATTACAGTCTTTGGTTTAAAATCTAGTTTGTCTGATATAAGGATGGATACTCTGCCTTTCAGTTGATGTCCATTAGCATGGTAAATTGTTCACCCCTTCTCTTTCAATCTGGAATTATCTTTGGGTCTAAAATGAGTCTCTTGTAAGCAACATATCGATGGGTCTTGGTTTTTTATCCATTCTGATACTTTATATCTTTTGATTGAAACACTTAGCCCATTTACATTCAGAGTAATTATTGAAAGATGTAAATTTGTTTTTTTAAAGATTTTTTTAAAATTTATTTATTTTTGTAAGAGAGAGAGAGTGAGAGCACATGAGTGGGGGGAAAAGCAGAGGGAGAAGCAGGCTGAGCAGGGAGCCTGATGTGGAACTTGATTCCAGGACCCTGGGATCATGAACTGTTCTGAAGGCAGGTGCTTAACTGACTGAGCCACCTAGCTGCCCAGAAGATATGAATTTAGTGACATTATATTATCTGTAAAGTTGCTGTTCCTATAGATCGTCTCCATTCCTTTCTAGTCTTTGTTACTTTTGATCTCTCTTTCTGTTCAAAGGGTCACCTTTAATATTTCTTGCAGGGCTAGTTTAGTGTTCATGAATTCCTTTAGTTTCTGTTTGTCTTGGAAACTCTTGATCTCTCCTTCTATTCAGAATGATAGCCTTGATGGATTAAAGTATTCTTGGCTGCATATTTGTCCCATTTAGAATGTTGAATATATCGTGCCAGTCCTTTCTGGCCTACCAGCTCTCTGTGGACATGTCTGCTGCCAGCCTTATGTGTCTACTCTTGTAGGTTAAGGACCTCTTCTCCCAAGCTGCTTTTAGAACTTTATCTTTGCAATTTGCAAGTTTCACTATGATATGTCATGGTGTTGACTGAGTTTTGCTGATTTTGAGGGGAGTTCTCTGTGTATTTTGGACTTGATTGCCTGTTTCCTTCCCTATATTGGGGAAGTTCTCAGCTGTAATTTGTTCAAATAAACTTTCTGCTCCTTTTTCCTTGTTACTCTTCTGGGACTCCCATAATATAGATATTACTACACTCTATGAAATCACTGAGTTCCCTAAATCTACCCATGTGATCTAATAGTTTTCTTTCCCTCTTTTATGCTTCATTATTTTGTATAGTTTTAACTTCTATATCACTGATTGTCTCTTCTGTTTTGTTTATCCTCATTTTTATGTCCTCCACTTGGTGCTGCATCTTTGTTACAGCATTTTTAATTTCAATATGACTAGATTTTAGTTCTTTTATCTCTATAGTAAGGGATTCTCTAGTGTCTTTTATGCTTTTTTCAAGACCAGCTAGTATTCTTATAACTGTTGTTTTAAATTCTAGTACAAACCTCTTACTTATATCTGTATTGATTAAATCACTGGCTGTGAGTACTACCTCCTGTTATTTTGGGATGAATTTCTCCATCTCGTCATTTTGTACAGAGAAGAAAAGAAGAAAGAAAATGAAGCAAAAACAAAAACAAAAACAGACCTAGATTCTGGATGTGTTTTGGTTTGCCTGTTAAAAGAAACTTCCAAAATGTTGTCGCTTTTCTACTTGTAGACTTGCAGTATCTGTTTTTTAGACCTCTGATTGATTTCACAGGTGTTCAGAATTATTTGATAACTATCAAGTTCTTTTCAAGTGATGACACAAACTTAGCATCCCCCTATTCCTCTGACATCTTCAAAAATCTGACCAACACTGGAATACTTTCAGGCAAATCCTGGGCCTCACATAATTTCATTTGTAAGTATTTTAATATATAACTCCCAAAGAAAAAGGCTTTTAAAGAATAAAAGAAATATACCTTATGGCACCTAAAAAAACCCACTAAATCTTTAATGTCTTCAAATTTCTAGTCAGTGTTCAAATTTCCTTGATTGTCTGGTAAACTTTATATTACCATTGGTGTATTCGACCAGGTTCCAAATAAGGTCCATGCATTGGCTCTTTTTTCTGTTTTTTAGTATACTTTACACACAATGATACATTAGTTTCAGATGTACAACATAGTGATTCAACAAGTTTATACATTGTGCTGTGTTCACCAGAAGTATAGCTAGCTACCATCTGTCCTAATATCTCACTATTACAATATCATTGACTATATTCTTTATGCTATGCCTTTTATTCTATGACTTATTCATTTCATAACTGGAAGTCTGCCTTGCTCTCTTTGCTCTTCTTTGCTCATTTTGCCCAGGCTTCCAACCCCTCCCCCTCTAGCAATCATCAGTTTCTCTATATTTATAAGTCTGATTCTGCTTTTTGTTTGTTTGTTCTTTTGCTTTTTAGATTTCACTTTTGAGTGAAATCATATGGTATTTGTCTTTCTCAGTCTGACTTATTTCACTTATCATAATACTTTCTAGGTCTATCCATGTTGCCTCAAATGGCATTATCTCACCTTTTTTATGGTGGTGTAATAGTCTGTGTGTGTGTGTGTGTGTGTGTACATACCACATTTTCCTTATCCATTCATCTATCAATAGACACAGGCTGCTTTCATATGTTGCCTATTATAAGTAATGCTGTGGTAAACATTAGGGTGCATGTATCTTTTCAAATTAGTGCTTTCACTTTCTTTGGGTAAATACCCAATAGTGGAATTATTGGGTCATATGGTATATCTCTTTTTAATTTCATTTTTTAAAGATATTTATTTACTTATTTATTTGAGTGAGGGAGTAGAGTGACTGAGAGAGAGAACATGAGTGTGGTGGGAGGAGCAGAAGAAGAGAGAGAAGCAGGCTCCCCAATGAGCAGGGCACCCAGCACAGGGCTTGATCACAGGACCCCAGGACCATGGCCCAAGCTGAAGACAGCTGCTTAACCAACTGAACCACCCAGGTGCCCCTATTCTTAATTTCTTGAGTAACCTCCATACTGTTTTCCACAGTGTCTGTACCAATTTACATTTGCATCAGCAGTGTATAAGGGTTCCTTTTTCTCCACATCCTTGTCAACACTTGTTCTTTATTATCTTTTTGATTTTAGTCATTCTAACAGGTGTAAGGTGATACACCATTGTTGTTTGATTTGCACTTCCCTGATGATTCGTGGTGTTGGAGCATCTTTTCATGTGTCTGTTTGCCATCTGTATATCTTTGGAAAAAATATTTTTAGGTCCTCTCATCATTTTAAATCAGACTGTTTGGGGCTTTTTGTAATTGAGTTGTATAAGTTCTTTATGTGTTTGGATATATCAGGTATATTCCTTTATCAGATATATCATTTGCAAATATCTTCTCCCATTCAGTGGGCTGCTTTTTGTTTTTTGATGGTTTCCTTTGTGGTGCAAAAGTTTTTTATTTTGATATAGTCCCAACAGTTTATTTTTTGGTTTTGTCTCCCTTGCCTTAGGATACATATCTAGAATAATGCTGTTATGACTGGTGTCAGAGAAATTACTGCCTATGTTCTCTTCTAGGATCTTTATGGTTTTGGGTCTCACATTTAGGTCTTTAATCCATTTTTAGTTTATTTTTGTGTATGGTGCTACAAGGTGTTTCAGTTTCATTCTTTTACATGTAGCTGTCAATTTTCCCAGCACCAGAAGAGAGTGTCATTTTCCCATTGTATATTCTTGCCTTCTTTGTCATAGGTTAATTGATCGTGTAATCATGAGTTTATTTTTGAGCTCTCTATTCATTCCACTGATCTATGTGTCTATTTTTGTGTCAGTAGCATACTGTTTTGATTACTAAAGCTTTGGAGTATATCTTGAAATCTGGAATTGTGATGACTCCAGCTCTGTTCTTTCTCAATATTGCTTTGGTTATTCATGGTCTTCTGTGGTTACAAGCAAATCTTAGTATTCTAGTTTTGTGGAAAATGTTATTAATATTTGGTAGAGATTGCTTTGAATTTGCAGATTGCTCGGGGTAATATGGACAATTTAACAATATTAATTCTTCCAATCCCTGAGCATGGAATATCTTTCCATTTGTTTGTGTCATCTTCAGTTTCTTTCATCAGTGTTTTGTAGTTTTTAGGGTACAGGTCTTTTGCCTCTTTGATTAAATTTATTCCTAGTTATTTTATTCTTTTTGTGCAATTATAAATGATGTAGTTTTTTAAATTTCTCTTTCTTCTTTGTTATTAGCGTGTAGAAAGGGAACTGATTCTTGGGTATTGATTTTGTATCCTATAACTACAGAATTCATTTATTATTTTTTGATGGAGTCTTTAGGATTTTGTATATATATAATATACTATCAGCTGCAAATATTGACTTTAACTTCTTTTTACCATTATAGCTGCCTCTTATTTCTTTTTCTTATGTGTTTCCTGTGGACAGAACTTTCATTTGAAAGTTTAGGTAAATTTTTCAGAGAACAAAATAGGCTTCCTAGAATAAAAAATGTAATCGTCAGTTTAAAAAATTCGGTGGACAGGTTAAATAGCAAATTAGAGAGAAATAAAGATACTGTTAGTGATCTGAAAAATATATCTGAAGAAATTACTCATAATACAGCAGAGAGAGAGAGAGAGAAGGGTAGGAATTATAAATGAGAAATTTTAAAAATATGAAAGATAGAATGAGAAATCTAACATAAATGTAATTGCATTTCTAGATGGAGAATGCATAAAATGAGAGAAAAGCAAAATTCAAAGAGTAATGGCTAATAGTTTTCCTTCATTGATGAAAAAGTTGAATCCTTAAATTCAAGAATTGCAACAAATCTCAGGCAGGACAAATCCAAAGAAAGATGTGCATAGACACATTATAGTAAAAAGATAAAGAATGTCTGAAAAGGAGCCAGACAGCAATGATGGATTATCCCTTAAAGAATGATTATTAAACTGAGGGCAGACTTCTCAAAAGCAACAAAGTCAGAAGGTAAAGGAATAATACAGTTGGCCCTTGAACAGTGTGGGTGCTTAGGAGTGCTGACCCCTGCACAGTTGAAAATCTGCAAGTAAATTTTGTCTTCTCTAAAACTTAATTACTAATAGCCTAGTGTTGACTGGAAGCATAACTGATAACATAAACAGTTGATAAACCCACATTTTGCATGTTACATGTATTATAGTCTGTATTCTTTTTTTTTAAGATTTTATTTATTTATTTGAGAGAGAGAGACAGTGAGAGAGAGCATGAGAGGTGAGAAGGTCAGAGGGAGAAGCAGACTCCCTGTGGAGCTGGGAGCCCAATGTGGGACTTGATCCCAGGACTCTGGGATCGTGACCTGAGCCAAAGGCAGTTGCTTAACCAACTGAGCCACCCAGGCACCCTATAGGCTGTATTCTTTTTTTTTTAAGATTTTTATTTATTAATTTGACATACAGAGATCACAAGTAGGCAGAGAGGCAGGCAGAGAGAGAAGGGGAAGCAGGCTCCCCCTCAAGCAGAGAGCCTGATGCGGGGCTCCATCCCAGAACCCTGGGATCATGACCTGAGCCGAAGGCAGAGGCTTTAACCCACTGAGCTACCCAGGCGCCCCTGTAGGCTGTATTCTTATAATAAAGTAAGTTAGAGAAAAGAAAATGCTATTATGAAAAGTGTAAGGAAGAGAAAATACATTTATAGTACCATACTATGTTTATTAAAAAGTGCATGTATAAGTGGGCTGCACAGTTCAAATGTATGTTAAGGATCAACTGTACTTAAAAAGTGCCAAAGGAAAATATATGTCAGTCTAGAATATTTATGCTTGAAAAGCTAATGTTGAAAAAATAACAGCTAAATAAAGACAATTTCAGACATGTAAAATCAGATCCTGACTAACAGGTCTTCTATAATGAATTTCCAGAAGAATGGAAGAAGAATGAGATGAAAGAAAGAATAATGAGAGAAGGAATTTAGATAAATATAAACAACCATTACCTATGTTAAACAATATAGTGGCTGAGTTGGGGAGTTTTTAAAAAGGTGGAATTAAATTAGTGAACAATAGTAATAAGTAAGCTGAGGGGGTGATCAACATTAAAGCATTAGGATGGCCTTGTATCACTGGGGGTAAGGTATAGATAATAATGAAATTTAGACTTGGTTCATTTAAGTATGAATATTAAAATTTAAGGGTAATTTCTAAAAGACTAGAAAGAGTATAGAAAGAGTATACAACATACAAAGGAGTAGAAGGAAAAATTAATAAAAGTTCAGTTGCTTGTAAAGAAGATAAGAAAGAAAAAAAAGAAGCTTTGAAAAATCAGAGTGAGTAGAAAACATTAGATAGTAAAATAAATAAAAAATGTTAGTGATCAAAATACATGTTATTGTATGAAATCTACCAGTTAAATACTAAAATTTCAAAGTGATAATTGATTTTTTTCAAAATCCAGTTATATGTTTTTACAAAAGACACACCTACAACATAAAGACCATATTCTCTGGTTACAGTGCAATTAAGTTAGACATCAATAGCAAAAACAAAATAAACCTTGAAAATATATACAGAAACTTAAAAACACATGTTTGATTAAATCATGGGACAATGAAGGAGGCTTAATGTAAAACTAAATTCTAATAAAAATATCTCACATCCAAACCTGTAGGGTGTGCTTAGAGTCAAATTTATAGCCTTTAAATATCTTAATTAGGAAATCAGGAAGAATGAGCATTTATACATTAGGTACCCAACCTAAGAAGTTAGAAAGGAAACAATGATATAAACCCAAACTAAGTAGAAGGAAGGCAATAACAAAGATAAGGGCAAGAGCTAAATGAAAAGGAATTGAAACTATGATAGAATTTAACTACCAAATTGATACTTGAAAAGATTGTTGTTGTTGTTGTTTTTTGAAAATGGATAAACCTTTTGGCCACAGTAATCAATTAATAAAGAGACAAAGTAAAAAAAATGAAATAAAGTTTGTAACTAGAGGAACACCTGGGTGTCTCAGTCAGTTAAGCTGCCTTTGGCTCAGGTCATGATCCCAGGCTTTTGGGATCGAGTCCTGCATGGGGTTCTTTGCTCAGTGGTGAGCTTGCTTCTCCCTCTGCCTTCCCCTCCCCCTGCTTGGGCTTTCTCTCCCTCTCTCTCTCTCTGACAAATAAATAAATAACATTTTTAAAAAAGAGAGTGTGTAACTAGAAATACAGAAGAGATTAAAATAAGTTATTGCTGTGAACTATTTTACTTTTATTTTTTTTAAGATTTTTTATTTATTATTTGACAGACAGAGATCCCAAGTAGGCAGAGAGGCAGGCAGAGAGAGAGGAGGAAGCAGGCTCTCCGCGGAGCAGAGAGCCCGATGCAGGGCTCGATCCCAGGACCCTGGGATCACGACCTGAGCCGAAGGCAGAGGCCTTAACCCACTGAGCCACCCAGGCGCCCCTGAACTATTTTATACTGATTAATCTGAAATCTTAAATAAAATGAACAATATTCTGGACAAATATAACTTAACAAAAATGACCACAGAAGAAATTGAAATTGAAAACTTTAACAGGCCTATAAAATTTAGAGCAATGAATCAATAAGTAAAATTCTACCATACTCCTCACTTTGAAAACCACAATCCAGATGATTTCATAGGTGTGTTCTGTCAACATACAAGAAACAAAAAAATCCAATCTCACAGAACTCAGCTAGGGAATAGAAAAATAAGAAAAA
This sequence comes from Taxidea taxus jeffersonii, assembly GCA_003697995.1. Taxonomy (NCBI): domain Eukaryota; kingdom Metazoa; phylum Chordata; class Mammalia; order Carnivora; family Mustelidae; genus Taxidea; species Taxidea taxus. The sequence continues at coordinate 116,649 of RCUC01085813.1, forward strand.
TTCCCCCAATTGATTTTATAAGCTTGATAATAAAACTGCCAAGAACATTAGGGGTGTCTGTATGGCTCACTCAGTTGAGTATCTGACTCTTGATTGCAGTTCAGGTCATGATCTCAGGGTTGTGAGATTAAGCCCCATATTGGACTCCTCACTGGGCATGGAGCCTGCTTAAGATTCTCATTCTCCCTCTGCCCTTCTTCACTCCTCCATCTCATTCTCTCTCTCTCTCTCTTTCAAAAAATAGAAAAGCTTAAAAAAATAAATAAAATAAAATTGACAAGAACATTAAAAGAGAAAAAATACAGGCTGATCTTTCATATGAGCATAGCAAAAATCTTATGCAAAATATCAATATCTCTATAAAATGTTAAAATTTTGTTGAAAGACATTAAAGCGATCTGAATGAGGAGAGAGGTATGCCATGTACATAGATAGAAAGACTCAATATTATAAATATGTCAGTGATTCCCCGAAGTAACATATAAATTCAATACAGTTCCAGTCAGAATTCAAACCATATTTTTTGTGGAACTTAAGCTAATTGTTAAAGTTATAACAAAGAGCAAAAGGTCAAAATGAGCAGCTGATATTTATTGAACACTTACTATATTACAGGCAGAGTTCTAATCATGTACTATATGCTTTACATCTATTAACTCATTTAATCCTCACAATAATCCTAGAAGGTAGGCACTGTTTCATGCCTATTTCAGATATGAGAAAATTGAGATGCAGAAAGATTATAATGAATTTGGCCAGGGTGACTCAAGCCCAGGAAAATTGTTTCTAGATTCTACACTCCTTTTTCCCCTAATATGTGTGTATACATTCAGATTCCACAGTCTTAAACTCCACACTATATAATTTTGAAGAATGAGTTGTGGAGTTCACTCTGCCTCACATCAGGAATTACTATAGAGCCATAATGATTAAGATGGGGTGATATTGGCAGGGCAGTAGACAAATAGGCCAATGGAACAGAATAGAGAATCTAGAAATAGACCCAAGAGACCAGCCCCTAGAAGGAATCTATAATTGGACCTTATTCATTCATTCATTCAACAAATGTTTATAAAGCATGAACTACGTGGTAGGCACTAGAAATACAGGATTGAATAAGAGACAAGCCCTTAACTCATGGAGTTGACATGCTAGTGGGGGAAGACAGAAAATACACAATAAAAGTATAATATATCTTAAGTAGTTTGTGGTGGTGAAGTGGGAGTTACTGCAGCAGCAGAGAACACAGTTCAGCAGAAGCCTGAAGAGCTCTGTGGAACATAATGCTATAGGTAATGTTGAAGTAGTGGGAAGGAGTGGTTGATGATTTCAGAAACCTGGAATCTAGTTTACATAAGGATTGGCTGGGCCCATGGGGGCAGGAGGAGAACCAGACCATGTTCCCTAAATGTTCAGCATCCCCATCTGGATGAGCAGTACTTATCAGCAGAGGTGCTTTCTTCAAGATGTTGTTGGCAGCCTGGAGCCTCCCAAGGCATTGACCAAGTTGTGACAGGTAGTGCAAGGAAATGACAGCAATGACATCTCTCACTGTCAAGGCCGGTGGATTCCGGGTGAAGCATAGCAGCCACTTAAGACATTTGATCCAGCCTTTGAATCATGGCACCACAGTATCATGTGGTACAAGCAGGAGAGTGTCATGTTAGATATAAAGCCACCAAAAATCCTTTTGGATTATATTTAGAATTTTTACTGATCACAGAAATGAACTTCTGGAGTAGCGCTGTGGCAGAAATTTCAACCATACAGGCATTTCTCTTTCTTCCACAAACTCTTTTCATTCCTACCTCTAAGACTTTGTGCTTGCTGAAACAATTTTTTTCATATCTTGGAAATATGTCAACTCAAATATCACCTCTTCAAGATGGATCTTCTCGGGACGCCTGGGTGGCTCAGTTGGTTAAGTGGCTGCCTTCAGCTCAGGTCATGATCCCAGCGTCCTGGGATCAAGTCCCACATGGGGCTCCTTGCTCGGCAGGGAGCCTGCTTCTCCCTTTGCCTCTGCCTACCACTCCGTCTGCTTGGGCTCTCTCTCTCTCTAATAAATAAATTAAAAAAATAAAAATCTAAAAAAAAATGGATCTTCTCTAACTATCCTATGTACAGTAAACCCTCAGTTATTCTCTACCACATTCTTTTGCTTAATACTCTTAGCATTTATCACTATATGAAGTTATCTTGTGTATTTGTTTACTCATTTACTGTCTGCACTCAAATGTAATTTCCAGAAGACAGAAACAATTTCTTTTCTAAACAATGTGTGTATTCCCAGTGCTTGATAGAGTGGCTGACATATAGTAAGTGCTCAGTAAATATTTCTTGAGGAAGGAAGGGAGGAAATGTATCTGCCAAGGGCAAAAGATAACTTGTCCTAGTGGAACAAGAATTTGAAGCCCTCTGAGCTGACCCCTTGACCTCTGCCAAGCAGGATTGTATATATACTTCAGCCAAATGTCTATGATGGATTGTTGCCATTAGCTGCAACCAGAATAACAAGGCCTCAAAACTTTCTGGAACAATGAATTTTGGAACACTGAAAAAATAAAATAAAATAAAATTTAAAAATATAAAACAACAACAACAACAACTTTCTGGTCATATGATTTACCAGGGTGGACCTATAACATTGCCTCCAAAACTCTGGTTTCTTAGAGATGGCATTCTCTAAGGGAATTCTCTAATTCTCTAAGATGGGGTCTCCCTCAACCCCATTACCCCAAATCCCTGCTAGTGGTTCTGGTTGTCTGGCTGCCTGGAAGAAACCATACCTTTGGCACCCACTGAATTTCTCTTTTTGCCTTAGGTGTTTTAGGTTGCCATTATTTAAAAAGGGTGTTATATGGTTAACATTTTTTCATGATTTAGATTAATGGGATGATTGCTTAGAATGTAAAAGTGGAGAAATGGATCACATTAGTTCTCTTTTTACATTTAACATGTTATTAAATACATTTTATCCCCTCTGTTTTTTACTCAATATTGTGTCTATAGTAAAGTCTAAACTGCATGCTTTGGAAACTTTTTTCAGATTTGGGTTAAAAGGGTAGGTTTATTAATACTTTCAGAATACAGAATGGCCAAAAGTTATTATAAATCCATTTGTTTTCCACTTTCATATGGGCAATAATATGCTATATAACCAGGTAACATTTTAGATAAATTAGCCGACTCAATATAAACTATTACAATGCACACTAATTGTATATGACAAACTAAAGAAAAAAAATAGTGATATTATATGTATGAACTGTAGAGGACTGAGAAAGAGGAGCCTCAAGGAAATTTTAGTCATAGGTAGTATTTATTATTCCAAGTCACTGTTTTTTTTTCCTTTTTCAATGCATCTTGGCTTGTTTATTTTTTTTTAATTTATTTTTATTTTTATTTTTATTTAAACATATAATGTAACCCCACCACCCTCTCCCAACTCCCCTCCCCCCCACCCCCCTCACTTATTTTATGACATTAAGAGTCTCTTTTGGTTTGTCTCCCTCCTGATCCCATCTTGTCACTGTTTTAAATATTTTGTTCAGGGGTGCCTGGGTGACTCAGTCAGTTGGGTGCTGGACTCTTGATTTCAGCTCTGGTCCTGACCTCAGGCTCATGGGATGCAGCCTGGATTTGGGTTCCCCTCTCAGCAGGGAGTCTGTTTCTCTCCTTTGTCTGCCTCTCTCCCAGCTCATTCTCTCTCTCTCTCTCAAATAAATAAATGGGTTATTTTAAAAAATACTTTGTTCATATTATTTTATCCAATGGTAAACGATCTTATGATAGAATGTGCTATTATTAGCATTGTCATTTTACATATGGGAGAACTGTAGCATAGAGATACCAAGTTACTTGTCTAATGTCACACAGTTAGGGAGCTTAAGTTTGATCACAGTCTGACCCCAGAGACCTTTCTTTTAACCACTATACTGATACTTTTGATTGCTAAGAATCCTCTTTTCTACTTGGGATAATTGCCTTCAGCTAGAGTAATATGGTCAGGGGAGAAAGTAACAGGAGCTTGGATCTTTTAGGGACAAAGCAGTCCCCACCTATTGGAAGTCCCTGTTTTAATGAGGGGTGTGTGTGTGTGTGTGTGAATGCATTTACATGTATTTATGCAAACTCATGTATTTATATTTGCCTCAATAGCCTTACATATATCATTAATAAAGATTAGAAAATATAATGGTAAAAAATATTCAATTGCCAATAGGAATAGCAAGCACAGAATATCTAGGAATACAAATTCAACAAAAGGTACAAGACTCAGGAAGAAAGTATAAAATTCCACTGAAGAAGATAAACATAAAGAAGACTGATAAATATAGAAACCTGTCTTGTAGTTGCATGGACTCAATTTTGTAAAACCTATTAATTAACTTAGAAATTAAAGACATTTCCAATGAAAATTCCAATAGTTTGGGGGGTTTTTATTTTTTGGAACTTTATAAAAGTATTCTTCAGGGGTGCCTAGGTGGCTTGTTGGGTTAAAGCCTCTGCCTTCGGCTCAGGTCATGATCCCAGAGTCCTGGGATCGAGCCCAGCATCGGGTTCTCTGCTGAGCAGAGAGCCTGCTTCCCCCTCTCTCTGCCGGCCTCTCTGCCTACTTGTGATCTCTGTGTGTCAAGTAAATAAATAAAATCTTTAAAAACATTCAGCTTATGTGGATGGATAAATATTAAGGAATAGCAAGAACATTCTGCAGAGTAAATCAAATAAAAGACAATTTGCTTTATCAAATATTAAAATTTATTGCAAAGCACAATAATTAAAATACCATAGCATTATTTTAGGAATAGAAATGGATCAGTCAAATCAAAATGGAAAATCCAGAAGTGAACCAAGATATTGAATTTATTATAAAGTTGTCATCACAATTTACTAGGGAAAATAAATATTCAGTAAGCTTATTGGAACAACCAGCTAATTATTCAGAAAATAAATAGAGCTGCATTAATGCTCTACTGTTTTTACCATACAAATTTTTTGGTATAACAATATAAAATATGAAAAAAATGAAACCATGAAACCAACAGAAGGAAATCTGAGTGAACATTTTTATAATCTCAGGGTAGCAGAGGACTCTTCAAGCATGATATGAAATTCACAAACCATAAGGATTGACATATTTGACTACATAAAAATGAAATATTTCTGTACAATAGAAAATGTCATAAATAAAAGTGAAAAGCAAATGACAAATTGGAAAAGAGCACATATGACAAAGGTTAATTTCCTTTATCTAACAATCTATTAACAAAAAGATAAATACTCAAGAAAAAAATGGGCAAAGGGCATGAACAGGACAACTATGACAGAAAAATACACATGGACAATAAACCTCTGAAAAGCTGTTCAACATTACCTTTAATCAAAGAAATGCAAATAAGAACCCTAAGATGGACTTTGTTGCCTTTTGGTTTGTCAAATATTTTAAAATAGACTATTTTTTAGAAAAGCTTCAAATTTACAGAAAAATTGAGATGTCACGGAGTTTTTCCATATACTCTGCACCAGCTTCCTTTATTAACATATTAAGTTAATATGCATTTTTATAATTAATTAACCAACACTATTACATTATTATTAACCAAAGTCCATAGTTTTTAAAATTTCCTCAGTTATTACCTAATGCCCTTTTTCTTTCTTTTTTTTTTAAAGATTTTTTTTATTTTATTTATTTGACAGACAGAGATCACAAGTAGGCAGAGAGAGAGGAGGAAGCAGGCTCCCTGCTGAGCAGAGAGCCCGATGCGGGACTTGATCCCAGGACTCTGGGATCATGACCTGAGCCGAAGGCAGAGGCTTTAACCCACTGAGCCACCCAGGCGCCCCCTAATGCCCTTTTTCTATTCCAGAATCCCATTTAGGATACCACATTGCAAATAGTTGTCATGTCTCCTTCACCTTCTCTTGGCTGTGGTGGTTTTTTAGATTTTCTTGACATTTTTGGAGCACAAGTCAGGTATTTTGTAGGATGCTCCACTTTGGAATTTGTCTGATGTTTCTCTTAAGCACAAGATAAGACCAGAGTTATGGATTATTGGAAGGAAGAACACAGTTTAAGTGCCATTGTTATCACATTATATCTAAGATGCATACTATCTACATGATTTATATCTGTTGATGTTGAACTTTTTGAGGTGGTGTTTATCACGTTTTCCATTGTAAACTTACATTTTTTCTCCCTCTTTCATACTTCACTCTTTGGAAAATGTTACTATATGTAGCCCATACCTAAGGGCTAAGCATTATACTCTCCCCTTCTTGAGGGCTGATTAGCTATATAAATTATTTGGATTTTTTTCTGCATAGATTTTATTCTCACCCATCTGTTAATTTATTTAATCATTTATTTGTATCAGTATGGGATTATCTGTATTTACTTTATGCTTTGGTTTATAATCCAGCACTATTTTTATTTATTCCTAATTAACTAATTAAAAATTTTAAATTAACCAATAAATTAATATATAAATTTATTAATTTTAATAAATCAAAATTAATAAATAAATTTAATTACTAAATTAAATTAGCTCCTAATTTTAGCTATTAGGAGTTTTTTCAGTTGGGTCCTGTGCTCCCTTGATATATCACCATCAGGGTATGAATTTTTTTAAAGCACTTTCTTACTTTCTGGCGCTAAAAGATGCCAGGCTTATCTTGTATATTTCCTGTGCCAGTCCTAGAATCAGCTATTTCTCTAAGGAGCTATCATCCCTTTTATTATAGAATAGCATTAGAAAATCAAGATCTGGATGCTAGATGTGCTCTTTGCTCCTGTGTTCTCATTGCTTCAAGGCCCTATTAGGTGACACAGCAAAGAGATATGTGTGTGTTTATTAATCTGTGTATATACACATATCTTTGAACATTTCTATATGTACTATCTGTATCTATATTAAGTTAAACATTATTTCATACTGATATCTTGCAATTCTCATCCCTTACCACTTGAATCATTTTAGCTTTCTCCCCTTTTTTATCTATAAATTCCCATGCCAACAGTGAGAAACCTGGTTGTCACCATCTTCCATCTATCTATCTAGTTTTTAATACCTTCATACATGTATAACCCCATCAGAATTGTTAACCCATGCCCCATGGAAACAAACTGCCTCAACTAGATTACAATGCTTATGTACAGTTCTTCAAGTCTTTAGTTTATAGACCTATTTCCAAACTAACTTCTATCAGGACCTATTCTATCCCCCCCAAACTCCCTTCCATGAGGCTGTCTCATATATTTGTAATACAGTTAGATTCTCCTGTCACACTCTGGGTTCCTTTCTGATATCCTTGACCCACTGAATTATTTTTTAAAACTACATACATTAAGATTCACTCTTTGCATTGTCAAGTTCAATGTACTTTGACAAATATATAATGTCATGTATATATTTTTACTTTATTATACAGGTATTTTCTACCCTAAAAATCACCTATGCTTCATTCTTACATCCCTCCATCCCAAGCCCCTGGCAACCACTTATCATTGTATCTACAGTTTTGGTTTTTCCAGAATGCCAGACAACTAGAATCATACAGTATGAAACTATTTCAGACTGGCTTCTTTCACTAAACAATATGCATTTAGAGTTCCCCATATTGTCTTGTGGCTTGAGCCTATTTTTTTTTAGCACTGAATGATATCCCATTGTATGAATATATCACAGTTTGTATATCCATTCACCTGTTAAAGGGCATCTTAATTGCTTCCAGTTTTTGATGATATAATAATAATAAAGCTATAATAAATAATAATAATAGTCATAATAATGTCATAAACATTTATTGTTTTTTTGTGGACATAGGTTTTTATAAATTTTTTATATATTTTTATTTTTTCCAACATGCCAGAGGCTGTTCTCCTTGGAGAGCTGCTGTGGATATGGATATGGTCTGGTGTAAGATTAATATCCTGTCTCCCGGATTTTTAAGGGCCAGCTAACTGGATGCCACCAGAACCATGACACTTTCCAAATGGCCATAGGTTTTTAAATCAATTCGATAACTATCTAGGAGCACAATTGCTAGAGCATATGATAGGACTATGTTTAGCTTTGTGAGAAACTACCAAAATGACTTTTAAAGTTGTTGCACCATTTTACATTCCCACCAACAATGAGTGCATTCTCTCAAGCATTGGGAATTTTCAATTTTTAAAATTTTCACCATTCTCTTAATCATTCTCAAGAGAGAGAGGAATATGGCAGTGAATTAGGAGGACCCTTGCCTCATCTGCTCCAATGAACACAATTAAATAATTATCAAATCATCCCAAATATCCCAGAAATCAAAGTGAAGAGTGTCAGAACAAACTCTACAGCTACAGGGAGAGAAAAGACCACATCAAAGAAGGTTGGAAGTGCAGAGGCATATTTAGGGTAGAAACAGATCATGGGTGCTGCAGAGGGGAGGGAGATGTGATTTCTGAGAAAGGTGAGAGATTGGAGCACAGCACACAGGAGAATGCTCAAGGAAAACATTTCCCTTAAGCCACTGGCTTGGAAGACAAGAGGGGCTAAATTTTGTTTTCTTGCAACCAGAGGAGCTTAAAGTCTAGTGTTTTAAAGGTCAGTTGAATTTTAGCTAGGATAGAGCCAGGAGGGCACTACCTCCTCCTGGAGAGAAGGCAAGCAAACAATCTGGGAGTATATGACTTTGAGACAGCTATCTGAAGAATGCCTGGGGGCATGCAATGGGGGAGATTATTCACTCTTTTGGGAGTGCATCCCTGAGAGGCAGTATTCACAGAGATCCTCTCTGGGAACAAAGACATTGGCTGGCACCATTTTCTTCCCCCACCCCTCAGCATAAACACAGAGCCACCTGCAGGAAACAGCACATCACCAACACAGGCTGCCTAACTTACTTACACCAAGCCCCATCTCCTGGCTCTGGTGGGACTGCCCTTCTTAGTCAAGATTTCCTCAGTCCTAGCATGGTGGGACTCTCCCTCAGAAGACCAGCACAAACCCATGCCCACACCATATTTCCAGACCAGAGTTTCAGGGACTCAGTTTTGGTGTAGTGGCAGGTCTCATTTCACAAGCAGACCAGAGTACACTTAGTTAAAACTCGTCATATCCAAGCCAAGGGCCAAACAATGTCCACGGGAGGCAAAGAAAGCCTCTGCAGACAACTTGATTTAAGGATATGGCAGCCAAAACACAACAGAAGAGCACTTGTAGTCCACACTGGAAACATTCCCTGAAGCACCAGGCCCTGGGCATAACATGACCTCTTCTTCAAGGCTATTAATTTCAGGAGCAGGAGACATAGCTGGCTTAATAAAACACAGAAGAAAGCAGAGACACATTTCATTACCCCAAATGAAAGAATAAGATTTGGCCATGGCCAGAGATCTAAGTGAAACAGATATAAGAAGTATAAGTATAAGTATAAGTACAAGTATAACATACCTGATGGAGAATTTAAAGCAACAATTATAAGGATACTCACTGGACTTAAGAAAAAAATAGAAGACATCAGTAACACCCTTACCACAGAGATAAAAGAGTTAAACCAGAATCAATCAGAGGTGAAAAGTGCAGGAAATGAGATTGGAAACAGGCTTGATGCAATGAACTGTAGGATGAAAGAAACAGAGGAATGAATTAATGACCCAGAAAACAAAATAATGCAAAGCACTCAAGCTGAACAAAGAGAGAAAGAAAAATTATGCAAAATGAAAATAGATTTAGGGAACTCAGTGACCCCGTTAATTATAATAGCATTCAAATTTAAGAATCCCAGAAGAAGAGAGAGAGAATGGGGCAGAACATTTATTTCAAAAAATAACAGCAGAAAATTTCCCTAACCTGGAGAAGGAAACAAATATCCAGATCCAATAGGAACAGAGAACGCCCATCAAAATCAATAAAAGCAGGTCAACACCAAGACATATTGTAATTACATTTGCAAAATATGGTGATACAGAACAAATCTTTCAAAGCAGCAAAACAAAAGTAGTATTTAACTTACAATGGGAAACCCATAAGAGTAGATGGAGATTTCTCAACAGAAACATGGCAAGCCAGAAGGGAGTGGAATGATATATTCAGAGTGCTGAATGGGGAAAATCTAAAGCCAAGAATACTTTATCCAGCAAAGCTATCATTCAGAAGAGTAGAAATAAAGAGTTTCCCAGACAAATGAAAATTAAAGGAGACCATGATTGCTAAACCATCTGGGAAAGAAATATTAAGGGGACACTTTGAGTGCAAAAGAGAGATGAAAAGTGACAAAGACAAGAAAGGATCAGAGAAATCTCCAGAAATAATGACAAAACAAGTAATTAGATGGCTCTAAATATATATCAATCAATAATTACTTTGAATGTAAAAGTACTAAATGCTCAAATCAAAAGACATAAGGTGCCAGAATGGATTAAAAAACAAAACAAGACCCATCTATATGCTGCTTACAAGAGACATATTTTAGACCTAAAGTCACCTGAAGATTAAAGAATGAAATATTTATCACTCAAAACAATGTCAAAATAAATTTGGAGTAGCAATACATATAATGGACAAACTAGACTTTATGCAAAGCTACCTGGGTGGCTCATTCAGTTAAGCATCCAACTCTTTAATTCAGCTCAGGTCATGATCTCAGGGTTGTTAGTTCAAGCCCCACAATGGGCTCTATGCAGGGCATGGAGGCTGCTTAAGATTCTCTCTCTCCCTCTCCCTATGCCCCTACCCCTCTGTTTGCATGCATTCTCTCTCTCTTTAAAACAAAACACTGCAAAGACTGTAAGAAGGGATTAAAAAAGGATACTATATCATAATAAAGGGGACAATCTGGCAAGAAGATATAATAATTGTAAATATTTATTCACCAAATGAGGGAGCACCCAAATATATAAAACAATAATAACAGGGGACACCCCACTTACATCAATAGACAGATCATCGGACTGAAAATCAACAATGAAACAATGAATTTGAATGACACAGTGGACCAGATGAACTTAACAGGTATATTCAGGACCTCCCATCCTAAAACAGCAGAATACACATTCTATTAAGGGCACACAGAGCATTCTCCAGAATAGATCAAATACTAGGTCACAAATCAGGCCTGAACAAATGCAAAAAGACTGAAATCATACTATATGCCTTCTCTGACTACAGTTTTATGAAACTAGACGTCACCACAAGAAAAAATTTGGAAAGACCACAAATACATGAAGGTTAAAGAACATGCTACTAAACAATTAATGGGTCAGCCAGGAAATCAAAGAAGAAACAAAAACTACATAGAAAAAAAATGAACATTAAAACATAATGGTCCCAAACCTTTGTAATGCAATAAAAGTGGTTCTAAGAGGGAATTTTATAGCAATACAGACCTACCTCAAGAAGCAAGAGAAATCTCAAACAACCTAACCTTACACTTAAAGGAACAAGAAAAATAGTAACTAAAGAAGCCCAGAGCCAGAAGAAGGAAGAAAATAATAAAGATTAGAGTAGAAATAAATAACATAGAAACTAAAAACACAACAGAACAGGTCAATGAAACCAGGAGGTAGTTCTTTGTGGGAGGGGGAAGCAGTAAAATCAACAAATCTCTAGCCAGACTTATCCAAAAGAAAAGAGATAAGACCGTGATAAAATCACAAAGGAGAGTGGAGAAATAACAATCAATACCACAGGAATACAAACAATTATGAGACAATTATGAAAAACTATATGCCAACAAATTGGACAACCTGTAAGAAATGGATAAATTCCTAGAAACACATAAGCTACTAAAACTGAAATAGGAAGAAATAGAAAATTTGAACAGACCAATAACCAACAAAGAAATTGAATCAGTAATCAAAAATCTCTAAACAAACAGAATTCCAGGGCCAAATGGCTTCACAGGCGATTTCTACCAAATATTTAAAGAAGAGTTCCTCTCAAACTATTCCAAAAAGTAGAAAAGGAAGAAAAACTATCAAATTCATCCATGAGGTCAGCATTGTCTTGATACCAAAGCCATAAAGAATCCCCACAAGAAAAGAGAATACAGGCCAATATCCCTGATGAACATGGATACAAACAATCTCAATAAAATACTCAATAAATAATTATTTGAATCCAGAAATACATTAAAAAATCATTCAGCATGATCCAATGGGGTGTATTCCTTGGTTGTAAGGGTGGCTCAATACTCACAAATCAATCAGTGTGATACATCACATCAATAAGAGAAAGGATAAGAAACACATGGTCATTTCAGTAGATGCAGAAATGGCATTTGATAATGTACAACATCCATGATCATGATCAAAACCCTCAACAAAGTAGGTTGACAGGGAACATACCTCAACACAACAAAGGCTATATATGAAAAACCCACAGCTGACATCAACCTCAATGGGGAAAAACTGAAAGCTGGTCCCCTAAGGTCAGGAACAAGACAAGGATGTCCCCTCTCACCACTTTTCTTCAACATAGTATTGGAACTCCTAACCGCAGCAATCAGACAACAAAAAGAAATAAAAAGGCATCTAAGTTGATAAAGAAGAAGTAAAACCTTCACTACTTGCAGATGACATGATACCAGGTATAGAAAACCTAAAGACTCCACCAAAAATCTGCTAAAACTGACACATAAATTCAGTAAAATCCCAGGATACAGAGTCAACATACAGAAATCTTTGCATTTCTATACATCAATAATGAATAAGCAGAAAGAGATATTAAGGAACCGATCCCATTTATCACTGCACCAAAAATCATAAAATACCTAGGAATAAACCTAACCAAAGAGGTAAAAGGCCTGCATTCTGAAAACTGTAAAACACTGATGGAAGAAATTGAAGAAGACACAAAGAAAGAGAAAGACATGAATGCTCATGGATTAGAAGAACAAATATTGTTAAATGTCGATACTAACCAAAGCAATCTATACATTCAAGGCAATCCCTGTCAAAATACCGCCAGCTTTTTTCACAGGGCTAGAACAAACAATCCTAAGAGTTGTGTAGAAGCACAAAAGACCCCCAAATAGCCACAGCAACCTTGAAAAAGAAAAACAAGACTTGAGGCATCACAATTCTGGATGTGAAGTTATAGTACAAAGTTGTACTTTGATCAAACAGTATGGTATTGACACAAAAAGAGACACACAGATCAGTGAAACAGAAGAGAAAACCCACAACTATAGTCAATTAGTTTTTGACAAAGCAGGGAAGAATATCCAATGGGAAAAAGACAACCTCTTCAAGAAATAGTGCTGGGAAAGCAGGACAACAACATGCAAAAGAATGAAACCAGGACCACTTTCTTATGCCATATGTAAAAATAAATTCAACATGGATTAAAGACCTAAATGTGAGACATGAAACCACAAAAATCACAAAGCAGTACACAGGCAGTAACCTTTTTGACATTGATTGTAGGAACTCCTTTGGAGATATGTCTCCTGAGGCAAGGGAAACAAAAGCAAAAATAAACTTTTGGGACTTATCAAAATAAAATGTTTCTGCACAGTGGAGGAAACAATCAACAAAACTAAAAGGCAACCTATAGAATGGGAGAAGATATTTGCAAATGACATATCTGATAAAGGATTACTATCCAAATTATAACATGAACATACAAAACTCAGCACCCCAAAATGAATAATTCAATGAAAAAATGGGCAGAAGACATGAACAGACATTTTTCCAAAGAAGACATCCAGATAGCCAAAAGACAAATGAACTGATGCTCAATGTCACTGATCATCAGGTAAATATAAATAAAAACTACAGAGAAATCTCACCTCATGCCTGTCAGAGTGACTAAAATCAACAGCACAAGAAACCCCAGGTTTTGGTGAGAATATAGAGAAAGGGGAACCCTCTTGGACTGTTGGTGGGAACACAAACTGGTGCAGCCAATCTGGCAAACAGTGTGGAGGTTCCTCAAAAAGTTTAAAATAGATCTACCATATGATCATATATAAAGGGTACAATCTAACAAGAAGATATAATTGTAAATATTTATGCACCCAACAAGGGAACACCCAAGTATATAAAACAATAATAGCAAAGGACTTTAATACTCTACTTACATCAATAGGCAGATCATCAAACAGAAAATCAGCAATGAAACAATTGCATTACTAGGTATTTATACAAGGAATATAAAAATGTTAATTCAAAGGGATACATGCACCCTGACGTTTACAGCAGGATTATCTACTATTGCCAAATTATGGGAACAACCCAAGTGTCTGTTGACTAATTAATGAATAAAGAAGATGTGGTATATAATACAATGGAATATTACTCAGCCATAGAAAGAATGAAATCTTGGCATTTGCAATGATGTGGATGGAGATAGTATTATGCTAAGCAAAATAAATCAGAGAAAGACAAATATCATATGATTCCATTCATGTGTGGTATTTAAAGAAACAAAACAAATGAGCAAAGGAAAAAGAGAGAGAGATGCAAATTAAGAAACACATTCTTAACTATAGATAACAAACTGATGGTTACCAGATAAGAGGTGGGTGAGGAGTTATGTGAAATAGGTGATGGGGATTAAAGAGTGCCTTTGTAGTGATGAGCACCAGGTGTTGCATGGAAGTATTGAATCACCATATTGTACACCTGAAATTAGTATTACACTATATGTTAACTAACTGGTATTTAAATAAAAACTTAAATGAAATGAAAAAATAAAATTGTAACTATTCTCATTGGTGTGTAGTGGTATTTCATCGCTCTCTTTTTAATTGCTGTTTAATTTGCAATTACCTAATGATGTATGTTTTAGAACACCTTTTCATATGCTTAGTTGCCATCTGTATATCTTATTTGGTGCTGTGTCCATTTAGATCTTTTGCCCATTTCTTAATTGGGTTGTTTCTTTTTTTATTATTGAGTTTTAAGAATTCTGTTTATAGGGGCGCCTGGGTGGCTCAGTGGGTTAAAGCCTCTGCCTTCGGCTCAGGTCATGATCTCAGGGTCCTGGGATCGAGCCCCACATTGGGCTCTCTGCTCAGCGGGGAGCCTGCTTCCCCCCTCTCTCTCTCTGCCTGCCTCTCTGCCTACTTGTGATCTCTGTCAAATTTAAAAAAATTTTAAAAAAGAATTTTGTTTATATTTTGTATACAAATTCTTTATCTCATATGTGGTTTACAAATATTTTCTCATAATATGTGTCTTATCTTTTGAGTCTCTATCTTTTGGAAAAAAGTTTTGAATTTTAATACATTTGTGTTTTTCTTTCATCACCTACACATTGGATGTTATATCTAAAAGCCTATTGACAAATTCAAGGTCATGTAGATTTTTTTTCTATGTTTCCTTCTAGAGGTCATATAGTACTGCACTTCATTTTTATAATTTAAATTTAATTAGCTAACATGTTCTGCACTTTATAGTTAGGTAATCCACTTTGAGTTAATTTTTGTAAAAGGTTTAAGGACTGTGTCTAGATTCTTTTTTTGCATTCAGTGTGCAATTGTTCTAGCACAATTTGTAAACAAAACAAAACACGCACAATTTACACCCCATTTTCTCCATTGAATTACCTTTGCTCCTTTGTCAAAGATCAGTTACCTATATTTGCATGAACCTATTTTCAGGGCTTTCTATTCTGTTCCATGTATCTATTTGTCTACTCTTTGACTAGTACCACACTATCCTGGTTACTGTAGCTTTATAGTCAGTCTTGAGTAGTTTCAGTCTTCCAACTTTGCTCTCTTTCTCCAATATTTTGCTAGTTATTCTGTTTTTTGTTTGTTGTTTTTGCTTATCCATATAATCTTCAGAAGCAGTTTATCAGTATTCACAAAAACATTGCTGGGATTTTAACTGAGATTACACTGAATCTATAGACCAAGTTGGGAAAAGTTGATATCTCAACAATATCCTATCTTCCAATCTGTGAATAAAGATGATTTCTCCATTTATTTAGATCTTTGATTTCTTTTATCCCAGTTTTAAAGTTTTCTGCATGTAGATCCTATACATATTTTCTTAGGTTTGTACCTAAGTATCTCTTTTTTTTATGTTATTGTAGGTAATATTGTATTTTTCCCTTTTTAAATTGTGTTTTGCTTTTTTATTTTTTAAAAACATTTTATTTGTTTGAGAGGAGTGCATGAGTTGGGGGGAGGGGGAAAGGGAGAAGCAGGCTTCCTGCTCAGATCCTGGGAACCTGGGATTATGATCTGAGATGAAGGCAGATGTGTAACTGACTGAGCCACCCAGGCACCCCTGGTATTTTGTTTTTAACTTAAAATTCTAAATGTCTTTTTCTAGCATAGGAAAGCAATTGGATTTTGTAT